>OW028576.1:48319198-48519198 GCA_932294295.1 Alitta virens | reverse complement strand
GGTTAGACACAGGCAACTGACAGCCAACGTTGAAAGGATGTCAACCTGTTCTTGCAAGGTTGAGAAATGCTTCGGACTACGCAAGTCACAGAAAGTTGCATCAATGTCAAACATATCTCTAACTGAAGAAGGTTCCATACATTTCTGACCTTTTGATACATTCCAGCAAGACGTTTTTAAAATGTGTTGCCTAGCAACAAGAAAACACCTTCATGGGGCCATCCTTTTCTACTCATTTCCATGGCAACACTTTTTTGCTGTGGGAAAATCACACGTTTCAGCATCATGGGGTTACAAGAGTCACAGGAGGTAAAGTATGAAGGTTTTAGGATGAGAAGATTCCTTGCAAAGAGGCCTCTTCAACACTTTTTCGAAAAAAGGGGAATGAAATATTGTATCTTAGGTGTGAAATATGTTCGCACTTCGTGGCCAAATGTGCCATATGCGTTTCCCATGCATAACGAAAAACGCGCGGAAAACGCATGGTTTTTTTTAAAGAATTTTCAGCTGAGTGTCACTGTGCTTTTGAAAAAATGACATGTACATTAATATCATTTCCAGAAAATAACCTGATTTAATAAGGTAAACTGTGTAAGTCAGGGTTCGGACTAGTTTGACCTCACTGTAAATATTATAACATATATATATTTATAGCTTTTATTGACACTTTTTCATATCAGAAAAGATACATATGTTACATATCTACTCACTACGTCTGTGGGGCTGGCGATTGTGTTTTCTTGGAAGCAGCAGTTAGGGTACAGGGGATCATTAGAGAGTAAGTATCAGCCTACTCAGAAGTGGCAACAGGTCTTTGAGATTTCTGTACTTGAGGTTCAGCTTTGAGTTGGTCTCGTAGCTTTTCAAGCAAAACACCTAGTTTTTTGAGACCCCTCAGGTCAGGTCCACAACCCCAGTAGCTATCTGTACATATATTATGTAGTAGTAGTTTGTCACCAATTGCGATTAGAGTGTCCTTGAACAGTTTACACTGGGAAGCTTTAGCCATGAGAATGTCTGACATGATGCATACCTGCCATTGTTTACATTTTGACCAAGTTTGCAATTTCTTTTGCGGTTGCTGGTGTTCTGGTAGTCATGATTATGCGGGCAGTGTCATTCTGGGCAACTGAATTAGCAGCATTGAAAATTGTAGATAGATTAATAGTCGCAATGGATAATAAGGAAGTTCCTCTGAATGTTTATCTAGATCTCTCAAAGGCTTTTGATACGCTGGACCATCAAATCCTTCTGAAAAAGCTAGAATATTATGGATTAAGGGGGACTTCCTTAAATCTAATGCAAAATTACCTTCATGGCAGAAAACAATATGTTCTGTTTAATGAAATTACCTCGGATTTACTTCCCATTAAAACTGGAGTGCCTCAAGGCTCCATTCTGGGGCCTTTACTTTTTGCAATTTATATGAACGATATTATAAATGCCTGCAATATGTTTAAGCCAGTTATCTATGCAGATGATACTGCTCTCTGTGCAGTTTTAGAAGCTTTTGGAAGTGAAAATCAAGTATTAGAAACAAACATTAATAGAGAACTTAACTTGATAAATGAATGGTTCAAAATCAATAGATTATCACTCAATAGTAGCAAAACTAAGGCTATGATTTTTCATACACCACAAAAGAAAGTCAATAAGATTAAGCTACAAATAAATGACACTGAAATAGAATATGTTGATAAATTTGATTATTTAGGCATCATTTTTGATTCAAATATGACTTGGAAACCTCATTTGAATAAAGTATCCAACAAAATTTCCAGGTCAATTGGTGTCTTGAACAGACTTAAGCATTTTTTACCGGGCGCTATATTAAAGACTCTTTATAATTCTCTTATTGATCCTTATTTGAAGTATGGTATCATGGTATGGGGAATGAGTGCTACACGCTTGTTAAAATTACAAAAAAAGGCAATACGAATAATTTCAAATGCAACATATAATGCCCATACTGAGCCATTATTTAAAAATTTAGAAATTCTAAACATTAATGATATACTGAAATCAAAAGAGTGGAAATTTTTATATAAAATGGAAAATCATAATTTACCCATTTACTTTTTGACAGGCATGTTTACCAGACAGTCAGATATACATAACTATGATACTAGATATTCTAATGAATTAAGAAATCCTCAGAGTAAACATCAATTTGTTAATTCAAAATTGTTATGTCTGTCGAGCTGCTGCTGGAATGCAATAATTATTAGTTTTCATATGTATGACTAATCGGACATTTTGTTCATCTTTGCAGGAAAATGCTTGGTATACATGGCATGTGAATTTCATACAAGAGTTTTGGTGATTTTGCCTCTCCATAAAGGTGAAACTGTTTAATTTCTGTGATGAAATTTGCTGTCTAAGTTCTTTGCAGGAAAATGCTTGGTATATATAGCATGTGACTTTCATACTACAGTTCTTTGTGATCTTATTTGAAATATTTTTCCAATTTTTTGCCCGGAAAATGCTTAGTATACATATTATGCCTAGCATGTGACTTTCATACTTAAATTCTTTATATTCTAACCTTAAAATAACATTGCAAATGTTGCTGAGGCATTATAACTATCATCATTGTCTTCAATGGTTCACTAGAAAGGGTTTATCATACCTAAAATAACTTATCATTACCATGATCACATAATCATTTGCTGAGGTCTCTCTGGAACCCAGGTGGGCACTCGCTAGCGTTACCCTCCGGTTTCTTAGAGTGCTCTCCTGATCTGCCCATACATAATATGTACATTTGTGAATTTTTTTTTTTTTTCTTATAATTGATCAATATGTTTGTTGAATAATATTAATTGTTTATGAAATATGTATTGTGCAGGAAATAAAGTGTCTTGAGTCTTGAGTCTTGAATTGCGCCATTTCGTGTTGGTACACGTGTTCCGCACAGGGATAGGTGTTGCCATTGTATTGCAGCCTTGAGGGGTGAAAGTTTGACAAAACTGACATATTTCCCCTGGACCGGAAAAGGGCGGTTTCTCTGTTGTTGTTTGTCTGATCAGTCTTGGCTGTCGGGCTAGTTTTCTTTGTTTTTGGGCTTAATACTTATGTTAGCAGTATTTCCTTGGCGTTTATTTCTTCTTTGAGTTGCTGGTTTTCTGCTCGCAGCTGTGCAATTGTCGTGTTTGCATTTATGAGTTGTCGATGCGCTAGTCAGTTCTTGAGACATGCTCGGATAAGGAGGCAATTGGGAGGCTGTGACTAGTGGGGGCGAGTCAGGTGGCGCTTGGGTGGATGGATGTGACTTTGGAGTTGAGTATAAAGAGTCTCTGCTGCCTTGGCTGGGCAGAGTGTAGTCAGATATGAGCAACATAGAATGAGACAATTGTTCCTCAGTTAGAGTGTCTGACAGGGCACTGAACATGGCAATTGAATGTTTAGTGCTTATAGCAATGCATCATAATTATTATGAAATAATGGATTATGCAAAAAAAATCTTTGCTTATTTCTTTTATTATTGATGTTATTTTGTATGCATATATCCAGGTATATATGAAGATTGTTGTCGACAAATTGAAACAAAAATGTAATTACACTTAAAGAAATTAATAACCAACTGCAGGTTACATCACTAGTTCTATAGTTAGTGATCTTGTAAACTCATCATTTCACCAATGACTGTATTATGCACAGTTATTTTAATTCTCAAATTATCATTACAAATAATTGTATTTCATTAAAAAACTGTTGACATTAGAATAATGGATTAAGTTGATATAATTGATCATATGCTAATACTGTGGATTCAAGCTAACTATTTTTTTGATGACAGTTTTGATTTTCAGTGCAATGTATTATTACAGTTTTGACATTTGGATCCTAATAATATTGTTCATGAATTATCAATATTTTATCATAAAGGCATTTCAATATGTGGTTTAAAAGAAAATACCAGGAAATAACACCATATGAACATATGGATAAAAACAATATTTTCTGATGTTTATTTATGTTAATGATGGGGTATATATTAATAGCTGCAGTAACTTTGCAATTAACAGGTGACGTAGCTTCATCATGGCGCTGAAGACGACTCTACTGGTTCTGCTGCCTTTGCTGGCTGTCGTGCTTTCTATGCAGGTCATATATCATTTATATTTTGTTAGGGTTATGAGTTTGAAGTATTTCGAACAAACCTCTGCTTTTTTTATTGCATTATAAGGTATTATCTTGATCTCATTAAGTAAGCAAGTAAGTAAGTAAGTAAGTAAGTAAGTGAGTAAATAAGTAAGTAAGTAAGTAAGTAAGTAAGTAAGTGAGTGAGTAAGTAAGTGAGTATGTAAGTGAGTGCGTAAGTAATAAGTAAGTAATAAATAAGTAAGTAATAAATAAGTAAGTAAGTAAGTAAGTATGTTTGTAGTAAGTGAATAAGTAATTGAGCAAGTAAGTGAACAAGTAAGTTAGGGAAGTAAGTAAGTAAGTAAGCAAGTGAGTAAGTAGGTAAGTAAGTAAGTATGTAATGTTATTATTGTCATTACTACATGGCCAAATGTGCCATGAGTATTTTCCATGAGAAGGATAAACGCACGGAAAACGCATGGTTTTTGCCTCATTATAATTAGCTAAGAACCATGTTTTTTCCATGCGTTTATCCTTCTCATGGAAAACGCACGTGGCACATTTGGCCATATACTGGTTGTTTCTTCTTTTCTTTTCGATTGATGGGTGTTCCAGTGCTGCCTTACTGATATGTGCTCAATGTCATAAAATGCTATGCTCTATTGATTACAAGAGGCCCAATTATGTGGGAAACTGACCTCAGACATAGTCAGCATTTGCTCATTAGTGTATTTTTATTGCCTAGTTGGAAAACTGGCTTTAAGCTCAATCATGCAAGACAATTTTTCACGTAACATTGCAATTGACCACTTCTCTACTTCAGGCAATAACAAATAGGGACTATAGTTTTCCTGTATCAACAAAATATTTTCTTGATGAATAAGGGCAAAAATAACGCATCTTTCTGGCTCAAACTTGAGGCTGTGAGTTGCTTTCACTAAGCATTTCAAGAGAACTCAGAAAGGTAACATTGTTCTTGTCAATTATGTATTTTCCTGTGTGATGTATCTTTCAGTTCAGTTATTCATTTGTAGTAGGACGAAGATTTAGCTGATCTTGTAAACTCCCTTGAGGCATTTTCCGTATATTTCCATTCAGTTATTTGTTTGTTATATAATGTTGGAATCTTTATCAGCATTTTGTATTTGGTTATATTTTTTGTTATACTCACAATATAGAACGAAAATGTAGCTGATCTTGCGAACTCTATTGGAGACCTTGGGGTACCTGAGCTGGAACCGCAATCTGACATGTTTACTGTCAAGAAGAGGCCTCTATACCGGGCTGGTGATCGAAGTAGGTGTAGTAGATGCATGCGATTGTATTCACGACAAAAGCAAAGCTGTTTAAGAAGAAATCATTGCTATGGTTGATCTCCTAAGATCCATGGCATATTTGGTATGATTGTTGCCGTATGGAAATAATCACAATAAAGGCATATGCCAAAAAAATATGAGAAGTTAGATTTGTATTTTTTATACCATATGTGTATATTAATTAAAAAAATACAGCTTAGAAGAAGAAGAAAAATTGCATAGAATGTAAGAATTACTTAGTACTATGACTGGTAATAAAAAAAACTACATATATTTCTCAAATTAAATTTGCAATTTGTTTGCCATATTTTCATTTTCATCCCATCATTATGTCTTATATTTATGTTATTTATACAAATTGAAACTCTCGAGAAAATACAAGTCCGTTTCCTTAAAAACCTGCTCAGTGTTAGGTATCAAACTTCAACATTTGCCAATCTAGCTGATACAGGTAGATTTCCACTGATAGTCAGACAACATGCTTCAGCAATCAAATTTCTAGGCAGGCTAAGGTCAAATACATGCCCCTTGCTCTTGCGTAGCTGTTATGACATTTAGACTAAGTTACATCAAAGAGGTGTTCCTTGCTGGCTTACAAGACTTTATAAAGTCACAGAAACTCTAGATACAGATTCTGACAATTCCAGCATATACTAAGATGCTCACTGAGATAAATGATAGTACGCTAAACCCAAAACTCAGAACATACAAAACCTTCAAGAATGATATTAGAATAGAGTCCTATCTGAATTATACCCTACCTAAATCCGTCTATTGTAATATAGCACGTTTTAGACTAAGCTCACACAACCTTAATATTGAATTAGGCAGACACAAACGTCCTTATGTTCCTGCAGATGAAAGAATATGTGAAAAATTGAAATCTGAACCAAGTAGAAGATGAGTTTCATTGTTTAATGAGGTGTAAAAAATGGAATGATATCCGCTTAAACTTATTCCACATTGCTTGTAAATACATTGAGGACTTAACTATTTTTGATCCAACTGAACAATTCTTACAAATATTAACAACTAAGAACACTAACCTTAACTTTGCTCTTGGTAAATTTCTACAGGTAGCATTAAAATTAGACAGTAAAATATAAATGTTTTATATAAATAGCAACTTAATGTCTCCTGGAACTGAGTGGCTGGCGGCACATTGACGAAACTGCTTCCGTGTGTGTATGACTTTGTACATTTGTATATTTGTAAATATCTACTATTGTATGTCACTTCATATTGTATGTCACTTCATATTGTATGTCAACATTCCCATCTCATATTGTATATCACTTCATATTGTTCACCATGTTGATAGCAGTTAAGAGTACATCATGTATATATATATCTATATATCTTATGCTTAGTGTCTAGTATTGTTATTGAACCTGAATTGTTGTGCTAAAACTATTTGTTGGTGCTTTTTAAACAGTATTATTACTATTATTTGTTTAGTTCTGGGTGCTTTAGAATTTCTTAGACAGACTATGTAGTGTTGATTAGTATTAGTTGATTAGTATATTAGTCATAATCTAGCTTCACTTATTTAATTATTTTAACTGTTGATCCATGTATTTCTATTATTTTTTTATTTTCATTTTTTTGCCATTTATTATTTTGTCATGCTGACACATGTATCAATTTGATATTTTGCTATCAATAAAAATCTCTATATATAAATGTATTTTATTTTATGTTTTTAAGTATGAGTTTTAGGGGGCATCCACATCAGCGTTTTTCTAAATAAGAACTTAGCGGATGTCTCCTGACCAAAGGTAGAGAGCATATTATAATTTTGGACTTTTTTATTTTATTTTATTGATATACTGCTTATAGTATGTGTAATAACGGACAATTCGTTGGTTGTTCCTTGTAATTTGCTGCTTTTTTTTTTTTGTCTTATTTGGTCAAATAAATTCTCTCTCTCTCTCTCTCTCTCTCTCTCTCTCTCTCTCTCTCTCTCGATCCAGATACCAGAACTACCTATATTCACCACTTTGACCTTTAATCAGCTTGGTCACATGACCTGAGGTGATGAATGGGTCACGTGACACCCAAGAAGTGTATCATGTGACACCATTCCATCAGTCCTGACAGCCAATGTATCAATGGCTGAAATGGAACTCTGGCAATGAGAGGAAATGTGCAAATGCTTGAAATTCTAAGATCCTCGCTAATTCAGTTTGAGTAAAAAGCTTGAACTTCCTTAGCCTGGCAGCAGTCCTTTCATTTTTCGTGGTTTTTGCAATAGGCTGATAAATATTCAGTTTGGACAATATACACACGTCAGTGTCCACTATCACCATTTCACATCCTAGAAAATGAATAATTGGGTTTTTATCCGGATGACTAAGTCATTCAGTGTTAACCTTATAAATATTTAAGAAGCAGAAGTTAAAATTGCCAATTTATTGGACGAAAATGATGATTATGGAAAAATAACAGCGTGTCAAGTTTTGCAATAGTGTGTGCACTCATAATTTTTTTGTATAGAATAGATTGATATAGGTAGGTTGGCTGTAAAACCGTGTGCACATAGAATAACATGGAAACTACAATCTTTGTTGCATGACCCTCATGCTGCCAACTCGGACACACATGAAGGACATGCTGGCTTGGCTAGAACTTCCTTGTCTATTTCATTTTGCAAAATCGAACTGAAGTGTATGATTGCCAGTAGCATATCCTAGATGTTTCATTCTCTTTGAATAACTAACCTCAGAAAACTAATTTTAACAGTCATTTAAATTACTCATTTTAGCCATCCTTTGTGGAAAAATAAGTTTGAGTAAGTTTAATCCGCTCATATGACCAATTTCCGAAGACAAACGTAATAATGAGATGATAGAGCTCTGACTCCACGTGCCACACATACACTTCATTGGGGGGGGGGGAGGGGCTCTTTTACCTACCCCAGTAGAGACATTGAGTACAAGGCACCTCCAATATAATAATATTGTCTCATGTGCTAAACATATAGCTGGGATGTAGCTCATGAAGAGTGCCTAGGTCAGGGATTGAACGTAGGAACTTCATCATAGCTGGCCAAGGTAGATATATTAGATACCTTAAGCATTAGGCCACCCAATATAAAATGTCAGTTAAAGTTTGTTGAATTTGAAGCATTTCTAAACCAAGCAGCACACATTCTGCAATGAAACTGCAGGATATTAATATTTGAGCAAGGTACATGACCCATTATGAGATCAGGTTATTGTACCAGAATTAAACATAGACAGTTCTGCTATTAATTATGGAACTTAATATTCAGATAGAACATCGCCAGGAATTGATATGAGCTGTTTTCAACTTATTTTCTACAGTTAATACAAGGATATTTATAAAATCTAAATATGAAGAGTAATTTGTAGAATTGTAGTACTGTGGTATTTTTATTTCACTGATAGAACTTTACGGAACTGTTAATAAGTTTTCTTTATCAGTTTGAAGCTTCTTGTTTGAATTGTTGCTAACATTTCTCTATATTATTCTGCTCAATGTTTTGTATTAAAAAGATTACAAAAAAGGAAGTGTATTTTGAATTATTATTTTCGAATCCTATAGTAGACCATCTAAAATTTTCCATGCAAGCATTTCAGAAGTTACCACGTTAAAAAATGAGCTACATCCCAGCTGGATGCCGCTCGGATGAGACATTAAATTGGCGGTCCCTTGTACTCGGTGTCTATCCTGAGGCAAGTAAAAGATCCCTAATTGTGTAACATAGGTGGGCTCCCCATCTCTTCCATCTCATCAATCAACCCTCAAATGCGGTTCTTGCAGATATATAATTGACATAAGCTGTTTCCAATTTATATTGAAAACAAAATTACCAAAGCACTTCACAATAATACAGGTCATGAAACATTTCTTCCTTAGGGGAATTGTGCTGTCTCATCCGCAAACTCAGACACATCAATTAAGCAAGTTAATCAAGCAACTAAGCAAGTGAACCAAGCAATCAAGCAAGTGACCCAGAAAACTGAATAGGGACTAGCAAGGGATTATAGGAGTTAAAGACAAATCTGTTACTATCCGATGTTGCCTGACAACCTAACTTAACTTTATGTGAGGTGTCATTTGGAATGAGTTGGTTTATGGGTACCGAGAATATATCTTTAAAATAATTTGTAGTAACTAGAACTGTAAAACAGAATGATAGGAATTTATTAGGGTTAGTGCAGTATAGCGGACCCAAATTTATGACCATATTTGGCGTCCACAGAATATGAATTAATATCAAATTTTTAGAGTTTTAAGTTCTGGCACAATTAGAATAACATTAGTGTAGAATAGCGGGAGTATGGGGCAGCAGCCCCCAAGAATAATAAAAATAAACTTAGATGGACAGCTTCTTTACCGCGAATATGAAAACCACCGTTCTTCTTTGTGACGTCAAACATTGAATTCAAGCATTTGACGTCATAGACCTAGCAATGGGACTCGCTAAATATAGTTATAAATCTTGGTCCGCTATACTTCACTTTTTCCATTTATTATCCTGTCCACATGAACTGCAGGACAGAGTAACTGTTACAGTTAGTTTAATTAAAAACGGCCCATTATATTGAACCCAGCCAAAGCTCTCATAGCTGGCTACTCAAAATTGGATTGATTTCTTACATATGCCAGTCCTTACACTTTTCTGGTGATAAATGTAAGCTGACTATCAGCTATGGAAGTGGACAGAAGCAGCTGGCTTTAGCATGTTTAGACCACAGTCAGGTACAGGTCACCACAGACAGCTAGAGTCAACCGTTTTTTTATGAAACTAACTGTAGTTGCTTTTGCCTACAGCGGAAACCACAATATTGCCTTTACACAGCTGAAGATGGTGTAATGTACAGGCAGGCCCCAAAGTTTACAAACACTTAAACATGTCACAGTTTACTGTCATTTCCATATAATTTCTATGAAATAAAATAGTCAGCATTCTTTACTTTCTAAAAACAATCCTGACCATTTCCCTTATATCAAGTTGAAGACACCAACCACGTCGATCTCATAATACATTAAATTGGAGGTGCCTTGTGCTCAGTGTCTATGCTGAGGCAGGCAAAAGACCCCATGTAATATATAGGGTAGATGTGTAACATGGTGTGGACTCCAAGCAGCCTGATCATCTCATCATTATGTCTACCACTAACGTTTGGTCAGTATCATTTAGACATTGAAACATTGAATTATTTGAGGCATTTTATATGGAAATAACTATATTGAACTATAGCAATTTTCTTTTTCTTTTATAAATGCTTCAGGCTAAAATACATATCCAGTACTGTATGTAACACCCTGGAATCAAAGTTTCTTCGTCTCCAAAGCCAGTCCTATAAATATGCACATCATACAGGTCTGAATATCCCCTAGAAACACAGATATGTGCATTGTAAAGAATACTGCAAATTTGTATGCACATTTGCATGGCTTCGATGCAATTAAGTTGCTATAGGAGAAATACAGAACAGAAGATAAACTAATAGGGAAGGAAATACCACCGATCAGGAAATGAAATATCACAAAATGGGGAGGAAATAAAGAGCAACTATCTTAGCAAGAGTGTTGTTGCTGCAGAGATGGGTAGTGTAGTATGGCCTCATGTTTCTGTGAGCAAGCATTGGCCAAAGCAAAGTATGTTATAGATTTCAGTGGCAATATTTTTTGTAAATATGTTTATTCACACAAATGCATAGTGAGATACAATTCATGGTGTATTGTATACAAATATTGGTAATATAAAATATATTGTAGATGTTACTTTAAACTGTTGATAATGTTAAAGACTGCATCAAACTTATGTGGAGCAATAGTGTTAGTGGTTAATTTTATCACTTGCCCCAGCATAGGAACGGGGTACAAGGCACCTCCAATATAACATCTTATGTGATCGACATCCAGCAGCTGAGATGCAGCTGATGAAGAGTGCCTTGTCGGGGGGTCACCTGTATTTGGTGTTTAAACAGAGCACCATACTTAGTGTCAATCATGGCTGTAGTTACCTTTGGAAATAAATTTTATTATTTTATTGTTAAAGGAATAACATATATTGCATTTCTTTATATATATGCACTCCCAAACAATATGTCTTACATTAATTGCGAATAAAATATCCAAGTGCAAAAAGGTTGCTAAAACCTTTGACAGGCTTAAGAAAATGTTTACATTTGTTATTAAAGTGTAAAGTTTGAGGGAGTTAAAAATTGCATATATTTAAGAGCAATGAAGTTGAAATTAACTGCAATCTCCTCAAGGGTTTGTAAACTTTTATGCCCGACTGTATGTGGATATTTAATACAAAAACTCTTAACAAACAGCAAAGTAGCCTGAATAGAACTCAAGCAAGAACTCTAACAATTTTATGGGGACTGCATAAGAACTAATTTGTCCCCACATACTGTTATACATGGGTGGTGCTGTATTTGTGTAGAGCACTGTACATAGGATTAGACACATGGCAATTAAGCGCAGACATCCTGCATAACTAGTTCTGTTTTAATTGCTATCAATATTCTTCAGAAAATAATTGTACATAGCATTGCCAAAATACACAAGCTGTAGACAATTGCCTTGATCGAGTTTGACTAAATGTAATAAAATGACAGAAAATCACAATGATAGCACATACTCTTATGGGTTTTGTAATGTAATAAAAGGTCAGCAAATTACCATTATGATCAATATACACGCATTATAAAAACTTTATTTAATCAATGACATATGGAAAATGTAATTGATTGGGGCCCCTTATATAACAGTTATCTGTCGCTGGCAAGAGGAGCACCCAGTTAATATTTGAAATATGAAAATTTAAACACAGGCATTCAATAAGGAAAAGGAGGAAATAAAAACTACATTGCATATAAACTTAGTATGTAAACACCAATAAAAAATAAAATCATATCAATTAGGCTTTTTGATGTTTCATCAGTGACAGATATTACAATTCCTAAGTGTGCAAAATTACTTTATTGGAGAATTTATTGCCAATATTTATGGAGAAGATAGATATTATTTGCGATTATGCCTGTCAGAGACCAACTTTTTTCAGAACCGCAAGCGAGGTGAGCGTAAGAGTGGCCAGGATCCAAGGTGGCTCCAGCACCGTGGAGTGACCCAAGATAGACCCGGCCCACAATTAATGAGAGACAGATTGACGGTGGACCACCACAGTGAGGCACCCGTAAGATGTCCGCCCATGTTCCATGAAGAAGCGACGTTATCCAACAGACTGCAAAGCCAGCCGGCAAACTTCAATTTTCAAGACCGGGTTGACCCCCAACAATGGCCAGGCCAACGCGACAATAGGGCCACCAGCCCTATCCATGGAACGGAACACATCAGCAGGCGAACACGTGATGCTGCACTCATGGGTGAGTTCTGTGAGCTGAGTGAACTCTTGAGTAATAATGTTAATGAGAGTGACAAATTTAAAAGCTATGTTGACAGCTTCGGAACTGTAAATATCAGGTGTCAGCGCACCCGTAAATCAATTTTGAATTCCTTCAAGTGGCTTGAAGCTTGGAGCCTCTACGAGATTTTACTCTGTAGTAATTATGGTTACAATGTATTTAAAGAAATGGTGTCGTATAGATTGTTCATGATCGCCATGTTTAATAGATTCAAGCTCCCATATGTTTTCAGTTACGATGTTCGTCATAGACAAGTATTAAGTTGTAGAAGCTCCTTTGCCTTTTCCATGCTTAATCAAGAGCTGTATGTTACCACTTTTGAAGCCTCAGCCTTGCGTAGTCCTACTCGATGCTCGAAATGTGCCTCAATTGACCATAATGCATCTGAATGCCCCTTTCATGGCCCTGGGCAGGGGGCGAGACCTGCCAAGAGCAAAAAGAGGCGAAACAAATCCGTCAGACAAGTGCCTTATGTTCCAAGAAAACAAATGTAAGGCAGGAAAAAGTTTTCGAAGGAAGCACATCTGTCTCATGTGTGGAGGGCCGGAAGGTTTTAGCACATGTGGTAAGTGCGCCAAATTGCGCCCTTCAACCAGTGCAGTACCTCAATAATCAGTATTGGGCAGAGACGCTGCCAAAAATTTTTGGGGCCGATGAATCCCAATTCATTTTCGACCTGCTGACTGAGGGGGTCCAAATTGGCCGCCCTCCAGCTGTCACCGGCAGTGCTAACTGGCCCTCCACACGCGAGTTTGCGCCCCAGGTCACCGAGGTCATCCTTGCTGTTCTGGAGATGGGTAGACTGTACGGATCATTTGATGTTGCCCCTTTTCAGTTTTACGTGATCTCC
Source organism: Alitta virens (assembly GCA_932294295.1). Lineage (NCBI taxonomy): Eukaryota > Metazoa > Annelida > Polychaeta > Phyllodocida > Nereididae > Alitta > Alitta virens. The sequence goes on along the minus strand of OW028576.1, from coordinate 48,505,537 downwards.
TCTTGGAGCCTTCTTGAAGAGGGACGGTTCCAAGATTCGGGTAATACATGACCTGTCCTACCCTGCAGTTGATTATTCCCTACAGTACACGTCTGTTGACGACGCGGTTGCTTTATGTGTCAAATGCAAGCCAAAGATTCCTTATCTAGCCAAATTAGATCTTAAAGATGCTTATAAGCATATTGCTGTCCGACCAGCAGACTGGCATCTGCTCGGATTTAAATGGCATGTACAAATCTATTTTTCTAAAGTGTTAAACTTTGGTTTGAGTTCAGCACCAGCACTGTTTGATGTTTTTTCGCTGGTAGTTTGGAGAGATTCATGATTCATGAAGGGGTCACGACTGAGCTGGTCAGGTATGTTGACGACTTTCTAGTCTCATCTTCTTACGATGTCTGTGCCCTAAATATGAAGAGCATGGTGAGCGAATGCGCTTTAGCCGGCTTTAAAGTCCAGCCAGCTAAAATTACTGCCCCTAGCCAGGTAGTCGAGTTTTTGGGCATTATAATCGATTGTCAAGCAGGGATCCTTCGGATTTCAGACGAACGCGTTTGTGAGATCAAGGAACTGCTTCATGCCTGGGAGGGTGCAAAGGTTGGCACAAAGCGAGGTTTGCTGAGTCTGATCGGCAAACTAGCTTTTGCAGCCAGAGTAGTGCAGACAGGGCGTGCCTTTCTTGGTCGCTTGATATCCCTCACCAAGAGAGTTAAATTTCTGCACTACAAAATACGCCTTTCCAGTGTAGCCAGAGTGGACATAGCTTGGTGGTCTGATTGTCTCCAATCTCATAATGGGGTTTGTTTCTATGACACAGACTGGTCCGCTGGTGACATTTTACACGTCTATACTGACGCTAGTGATCTAGGGTACGGAGGCAGGCTGAGTGATGAATGGTTTGCTGCCACATACTCAGGCGCCTCCGCACGCCTGCATGATAATTCTATCAATTGGCGTGAACTACATGCAGCTGTTAAAGCCCTGGCTACCTGGCTCCCGGCCCTGCAGGGTAAGAAAGTTGTATTTCACATTGACAATTTGTCAGTGTGCTACATTCTTACCAAATTATACATGCCCATACCTGATCTCCTGGAGTTGGTCCGTCAATGGACACTTATGCTTGAGAGCCACCAGGTCATCAGCTCTTTGGTACACATCGCTACGGGCATTAACACGGACACGGACAGGCTCAGTCGTGGCCTTATCGGTGAATTTCTGAGCTCTGGCTTCTCTCTAGCGGGTCGCATTTGGCCCTCTCCAATCAGTTACTATGGTCGCATGATTTAAGTTGTTTTTCATTTTCTCATTTTTCAGAGTTTGATCTTCGGTCTCAGTCACTCGTTGCCAATGGTTTGGCTTTTAATTCCCGCAAGGTTTACAGTACTGGGGTGAGGCACTACTTAAAACTCTGTCAAACTTTCCAGTTTGACCCACTGCACTTCACAGAGGCAATGGCTTTACGTTTTTATTTCTTATATGTCTGCACAATGTGTTCTTGTGCGCTCAATAAAAGTTTATTTAGCCGGCATCAAGTCCTGGGTCATTGCTGAAGTCGCTTGACAGGCAGCATCCGGTCCCTAGGTCAGCAATGCCAGTCTCATATCTTATGCTTCAGGAATTATATAATAGTCTGTCCGACACTTACGAAAATATTATGATATTCTCAGCAATGACCCTGGCCTTTTTTGCCTGCTTACGAGCCTCAGAATACACTTACAATTTACAGGTCTCACCTCCCCTACTCGCCTCGCACGTTAAATTTTTTTCCAGTTCGCCCCCTCATTGCATCTTACAGGTCCAGGCGGCTAAGAACAGTATGAAGGGTTTCACTGTTGTGGTCGGCTGCTCTAACGCACAGGTCTGTGCGTGTTGTAACTTGAGGGCGTACATGCCTCTCAGACCAGCTGGTCTGGCTGCGCCCCTGTTTTTGCATACAGATGCTACACCCCTCACTCATTCCTCCCTTTCAAGAGCCATTAAGGTTAGATTTGCAGCGCTGGGCTATGAGGTCGCCAAGATTACGCCCCACTCACTTCGGGCGGGGGCTGCCACTGATGCGGCTCAAAACCACATGCCTGACTCTTTCATTAAGAGGCTAGGCAGGTGGCGCTCTAGCGCGTATTAAAGCTACATCCGACCCGCAACATCAGAGTTGGTCGAAGTAGCAGCAAAGCTAGCCTCAGGCTCGCACCAACTCCCTCCATCACATTAATCCTAACCCTCATGCTCATCCTTCTTTCTTACCCCACTCTAACTCCTCACACTCTTGTTTTTGGGATCGCTATCGCATGTGGGCGTCCACAAAAGCAAGCCTGTATCATCATTACTTGTTTACCTGTGCCAAAATAAATGTATGGCAAATGTTTCCTCACTTATCATTGTGTTGAGTCGTTCATTCAAGTGACGTTAATGTATCATATCATGTCATATATCATATCATATCATTTCATGCCACTTTATCATATGTTGACATTTTAATTTAAGAATAAGGAAGAAAACCAACATTTATTTTAAATGTATTTATTTTTAGACTAAATATGAATCTTGGAAAAATGCAAGTACCATAGATTGAGATAGATCCCTGATAACAATTTGTATATGCTTTTGATATATAAAATCTAACTTTTTTGTGCAAATTTTAATACCTATCTATACAAAAACGTACCTAGCATTTGACCCAAATTCATATCACCCAAAACAATCCAGCACCCTATATCTACATATTGGGTTGTGGTCATATCTGCCAGCCAATGTGAGCAAGGACATGCCCAATATCTCTTGTTTCTTAATATCTATACCCATACCCAATTGACAGACTTCCTTGCTCATATCACAGTCATTTAGAGCAGATTGTACGTGACATCTGTCCTGGGTAACTTATGATCTGTCTTGGGTAACATATGATCTGACTTGGGAGGCCTGGATTTCATCACAACCAATGACAAGCCATGGACGTTGGATTATGATATTTGTCATAGACCGATAGGATAATTTCACTATACATTATAACATTAATAAAGTACCTGAGATCGACTGGTTTACCGATGGATTTTTGTGTCTCAGACTACTGGGTTTAAAGGTCATCCAACTCGTATGTCCAACTGGAGGCAGATGTATTGATGAGTTTACAAAAAACTGCCACATTTATCCCATAGGTGGGGTCTTTGCCTTGCTTCAGTGTAGACACCGAGTACAAGGCACCTCCAATTTAATGTCTCATGCGACCGACATCCAGCTGGGATGTAGCTATCTCATGAAGAATGCTGGGACCTTAATATGATCCTAGGGATCTTTATAAGAGCTAGCCAAGGTCACCAAGGTCACCAAATGGACAATCTTTTTCTCAAGGTCAATGTACTTTTGGTGCAAATGCTAATAGCTAATTAGTGAGTATTATCAGTTGAGAGAAATTTGACTAATGAGTATAACTGTAAGGTCAAAAACAGTTCTCAAGCACATTTCTTCATTGCGGTAATAAGGACATACCATTGCCTGACTGTTGCCATATGCTTGTCATGTTTGCAAGACAAGATGTCACTCGTGGAGCTTTTGATCAGCTTTATAACAAGCAAGCAGGGCCATTTATGTCAATATCAGCCGCATAGATTGTATTTAACTACAGGATTATGTCATATAATTTCTAAGACATAGAATAGGAAGCGTATAGTGTATTTTATATTTCCACCAGTAACATGCTTCAGTTGTTAGTAATATCTAACATACTACAGGAAATAACATTCAAGGTTAAAACCACATTTCTACAGTGCAGGTGACACACTTCAATGTCTATATGTATGTATATATGTATATATGTATGTATGTATGTATGTATGTATGTATGTATGTATGTATCAATCTATCTATCGATCTATCTATCTATCTATCTATTTATCTTATATATCTATCAATCATATCTATCTATCCTATCTATCTTTCTTTCCATCTATCTATCTATCTATCTATCTATCTATCTATCTATCGATCTATCTATCTATCTTATATATATATTTATCATATCCATCTATCCTATCTATCCTATGTATCTATCTATCTATCTATCTATCAATCTATCTTTCTATCCATCTATCTACAGACATACAGACATACACATGTAATTCCAGTAGACAGGTAAAATTAAAGTAGTTGTCTGGGAATAAAACTCAAGATCTTCAGATTTCGGGACTTTTAGGAGTTTGCTTCATTTGAGAAGGTACTAATGGCTATTGTAGAGGAGAGCACTTATTATTGCCCAAAGCACTGTGAGAGACACCTAGTGACTGTCCAATGAGATGTAAGGCAACTGACGTAATCATATTACTGAATTGCAATGCTTCTCTCTGCCTTGAACTTACCTTTCTGAAATTTGTGGTTTGTATTTCAACCTGTGCTTGTTTTAGGATATCTCTCATACTGATTATTTTAAAATGTAAAATATATAAATAAATAAAAAATTCTCAGGTGAAAAATGTCTTTTTTCAACAGACTTTAACACTAATACTTGATAACAACTTTCTCTATTTAAGGAAAGTTGTTATTATTCAGTACTGAAAGTAAAATATAAGTGAAAATATGTAAAAAAAAAGAATGATTTTCTGAGTGATACCCAACATTTCAGTATTGACTTCCACAACAAATTCTAAGAATTTCTTAATACTTTCATGGAATTTCAGGAACGATTTGTAATATCTACTGGCTTGCTTTCTCATATTCCAAAAGGCCTCAGATGGTTATCTTCGGGTTCAAAAAAATATTATCGATTTGTAATTTTAATATAGAATTATTTCTTGGCCTGACACAAGTATGTGTTATTAAAACAATAGATGATTAAATGAAGCCAATATTGTAGTTGATTTCAAGGTTGATGTTTTTTACCTACTCTCTTACACATGTGTTGAAAGTCTGTCAGATTTTGTAGAAGACAAAAATTGGATAAGGTAGATGAGTGATCTGTGTTCTATGTGTTTCGTTCTTGCTACTTTGTTGCAAAGCATTCGTTTTTAGGTTGATTGTTTGGCCTGAGTTTGAGCTGTTTTACTTAGTACTTTTGATCCCATACTCAGTTTTTTTTATTCCTTCTTTACCTCTCATCAGGCCCTTATATGTCTATGTCTATGTGGATAAAGCAAGTCAAAAATATCTCTTCATCAAGAGTATGTGTTCATGTGATCCCAAAGGTCCATCACAGCAATAAAAATAAACTTGGATGGACTGGCCAACAAAATATCAGATTTAGACTAGATATCTGACCTTTTGGTGAGGGACAGAGATGCATTGCATGTTGAAAATTGATGAAGTGAATGAACTCGTATATCAAATGTCTGTAAATTAAACTATATCTTTTTTAAATCATGTGTCAATAAATTTTAATATTGTTAAAAATTTTCTGTGTGCCACTGGGTACGAAATAAAGATGATATATATCAATGGACACATTGAGTTCCTATTGGCCTCCTGCATACAGCAAAACATACGACAACTGCAGGGTCACCATTATCATCAATTTGCATTCTTTCCAAGAATATAGACACCTTCAGAACAGTCCGAGTTCGGAGTTTAGTATCCCCAAAATAGTCAATGGTGGAAATGTGTGGAACAATTCAAAAACAAGGTATGTCAAGAATTTAAACAAAATACCACGTATGGTAATTGAAGCCCTCTGCTCAAAGCATCCTGTTGTGTTGTTTTGCTGTATTTCGCTTATGTATTTCCAAGGTTTGGTAGATACATCCCTGCGCTGTGTATAAGTTTTTCTTGTACGACTTAAACTGGTAACCAAATATATGCAAATAGCCCAACCAGTATAGATACCAGTTATGTAATACAATTGCACAGAGATAATACTGAGATACACAATGGCCATAGCACCACATCTGACTAGCTATAAACATGATCAAACAATCTAATACTGTTCTGCACAAAATGACTTTTTGAATCTCGTGGTGCATAGCATAGGCAGGGCCAGCCACCAATTTGCATGAAGACATGATAAGTTCAGTAGGAAGTTTGATGATTAGATTGCTCTTGGCTGTCTCCACATAATTTATTTCCACCACTGCGTAAGGTGACTTCACACAATATCTAGAGTAAGGGCACCATAATTAGCTTTTTGGACGCCGTGACCTAATGGTTAAGGCATTGAATTTGTACGTGCAAGGTCGTGGTTTCAACACAGCCACAGCATGGAGGAACTGAGCAGATCATCACTGCTTCATTCCACCTGGGTGCAAAGGGGTACTTGTTTATAGGCAGTGATGGTAATTGTAGAGTGCATTGAACCTCAGTGGGCCTTAACGGCAGCAGGTTGGGTGCATACTCCCCGGGAGCTGAGTTACTCATGCTTGAACAGGCCTGCCAAGGGTGTAAATTGTGATTTTGGCAAAGCTTGATTTACATTGAGATGGCAGACAGGAAACTTACACACATTTACTTCCTCTCAAAGCTTTCACCCTCACGATGTGTGGCAAACATGGTTTGGTGTGCTCTATCAATTGTGCAGTTGGCATCCAAGATGAAGTGTTTGGTATGACTTAGATTATGTGGTAGGCCTATAGCTACAGTTCTTATCAAAACCCCCAGAAAACCAGTTTATAATTAACAATAGTTGAGTGTACACTCCATGGTACTTTATGTATGGTCAGATTCTATTAATTTCAGACAGATATTAAAGTTAGTTAGCACATCACTCAGTTCTTTTGTGCTTATTAGGTAATCTACAATGCTCTTGGCAAGAGGAGCACAGCATGTAAAGTTATCAGTATTATTAGCATTAAGACGTCCATTCATTATTCTCATTCCACTTGTTTTACACATTTGGACTAATTCTTTTTCATAGTCATCATGTGTGGTATCTTTTGTCTGTCTGGTTTTAATGTACCAATTTGAGTTTTGGTGAGATATGCTCAGTTGTGTATAAGTTGTATTTATGTCTAGTATCGGACCTGTGTCTTTGCCAACAGTGTCTTGTGCCATATCACTTAGTCCCCCAGTGCAAATGTTGAAATCCCCAGAGAGTGCAACCTGTGGTGAGAGTTGGAGAAATTTTAAAATATCTTGTTGTAATAGGTTATAGATATCATTCATTTATTAGTATTTAGATATATTTTGGAACCAAGAGGTGGTATGTAAGTACCACCAATAAATATAGGAGGCTGAGGTTTTTGTATTATTTTGAGTCAAATAACATATTCATTTATTTTTTCGATTTTATCAAAGTGCTTTACATTATTTTTTAGGAACAGCAATGCCACTAGATGGCCTACGTGCACGAGGGTGCTGGTATTGCCTTTGGCAATGAATGTATTGATATCCTTGCAATGAAGGCTCGAAAGAGTTTAGTTTCATTGCTTCGAATAGGAATATGATTTCATATTTAGAGAAAAAATTTAGTATGCTCGCCAGTTCAAGTTTACTACCTATGCCTGTATGTTCCAGGACAGTACATTTATGTTGTTAGGTTTACTTGTAAATTGCACAAGGATTTGGATGTGTTATATTATTATTATTACATTTTTCATTTATGTTGTCCAAATTTTGTTTAATATTACATTCTATATTGTCACATATGTTTATGCTTTGCTCTTTATCATTAGTTGTGAAGTGTTTTAAAGTATTTGTTGAATCAGCCTGGTCAGCCAAAATTTCTCTTTCATGTTTAGAACTATCTGCTGCATTGTCATCAGTTAAGCATACAGAGTTATTGGGGTTTAATGTTACATAAATTTTGTCCCTGTTTTTGAATAAACCTAGGTTTGATATAGTTATTTCCCTGTTATTAAAATAGTTCAGTTTTGGGATAACACTGGGTTTGAACTGAGCCCCAACATTACCATAGTCAGAGTTCACATAGAGGCTGGTTGTGGCATCTGGACAGGCAGCCGGGAACATCTTATCGAAATTTCTGGAGAGATTCGAGGTGGGGTTTGTGGATGACGGTGGCAACAGACGACAGAGAACTGTTTTGGATGTGTGTGAGATATGAGTGCTGTCCTGTAATCTTGAGTTGTTGTTGCTGGTGTAGGTGATGACTCTTTCATTTGAATCTATATGTTGCATCAGTGCATTTAGTCTTCGGATGGCAGTTTGGCGTTGTTTGTTGCCAGCCATTGTATAGCCCACAAGGATGATTCGTGACCGGGGATAAACTCTGCGCACCTCTCTAACCAACTGTTCATATTGTCTGTTAATGATGTTGGGGTGAACTCCACTGGCGGCTTCAATATCTCTAGCCATCAGGATGATATGAGTTGGGTCAGGACCGTGAACAGTGTGGCGGATTCGAGAAGTAATATATTCTAGAGTACCCCCTGGGTATGATTGCGTCTCAAGCTGATGTGTGGCAAGAATACTGGCCATTTGTCTGGCATTAGAGTTCCCAAAGATGCGGATTGGTTGAGTGCGATACAGGGAGCCAAGTTTTTCATGATGAGTGTAGTTTGCCAGTACGAGGGCTGGGTTTCTGTGGGGCTGGCGATTGTGTTTTTTTGGAAGCAGCAGTTAGGGTACATGGATCATTAGAGAGTTAGTATCAGCCTGCTCAGAAGTGGCAACAGGTCTTTGAGATTTCTGTACTTGAGGTTCAGCTTTGAGTTGGTCTCGTAGCTTTTCAAGCAAAACACCTAGTTTGTTGAGACCTCTCTGGTCAGGTCCACAACCCCAGCAGCTATATTATGTAGTAGTAGTTTGTCACCAGTTGCGATTAGAGTGTCCTTGAATAGTTTACACTAGGAAGCTTTAGCCATGAGAATGTCTGACATGATCTGGGATTTGCATACCTGCCATTTTTTGCACTTTTTGACCGAGTTTGCAATTTCTTTTGCGGTTGCTGGTGTTCTGGCAGTCATGATTTTGTGGGCAGTGTCATTCTGGGAATGAAATTGTGCCATTTCGTGTTGGTACACGTGTGTTCCGCACAGGGATAGGTGTTGCCATTGTATTGGAGCCTTGAGGGGTGAAAGTTTGACAAAACTGACATATTTCCCCTGGACCGGAAAAGGGTGGTTTCTCTGTTGTTGTTTGTCTGATCAGTCTTGGCAGTCGGGCTAGTTTTCTTGTTTTTGGGCATAATACTTATGTTAGCAGTTTGGAGTATTTCCTTGGCGTTTATTTCTTCTTTGAGTTGCTGGTTTTCTGCTCGCAGCTGTGCAATTGTCGTGTTTGCATTTATGAGTTGTGTCGATGCGCTAGTCAGTTCTTGAGACATGCTCGGATAAGGAGGCAATTGGGAGGCTGTGACTAGTGGGGGCAAGTCAGGTGGCGCTTGGGTGGATGGATGTGACTTTGGAGTTGAGTATAAAGAGTCTCTGCTGCCTTGGCTGGACAGAGTGTAGTCAGACATGGGCAACATAGAATGAGACAATTGTTCCTCAGTTAGAGTGTCTGACAGGGCACTGAATATGGCAATTGAATGTTTAGAGCTTATAACAATGCATCATAATTATGAAATTATGGATTATGCAAAAAAAATCTTTGCTTATTTCTTTTATTATTGATGTTATTTTGTATGCATATATCCAGGTATATATGAAGATTGTTATTTGAAAAATTGAAACAAAAATGTAATTACACTTAAAGAAATTAATAACCAACTGCATGTTACATTACCAGTTCTATAGTTAGTGATCTTGTAAACTCATCATTTCACGAATGACTGTATTATACACAATTTTAAATTCTCAAATTATCATCACAAGTAATTGTATTTCATTAAAAAACTGTTAACATTTGAATAATGGATTAAGTTGATATAATTGATCATATGCTAATACTGTGGATTCAAGCTAACTATTTTTTTGATGACAGTTTTGATTTTCAGTGCAATGTATTATTACAGTTTTGACATTTGGACCCTAATAATATTGTTCATGAATTATCAATATTTTATCATGAAGGTATTTCAATATGTGGTTTAAAAGAAAATACCAGGAAATAACACCATATGAACATATGGATAAAAACAATATTTTATGATGTTTATTTATACTAATGCTGGGGTATATATTAAGAGCTGCAGTTACTTTGCAATTAACAGGTGACATAGCTTCATCATGGCACTGAAGACAACTCTACTGGTTCTGCTGCCTTTGCTGGCTGTCGTGTTTTCAATGCAGGTGATATATCATTTATATTTTGTTAGGGTCATGAGTTTGAAGTATTTTCTAACAAACCTCTGCTTTTTTATTGCATTTCGAGGTATTATCTTGATCTCATTAAGTAGGTTAGTAAGTAAGTAAGTAAGTGAGTAAGTAAGTGAGTAAGTAAGTAAGTAAGTAAGTAATTAAGTAAGTAAGCAAGTGAGTAAGTGAGTAAGTAAGTAAGTAAGTAATGTTATTATTGTCATTATTGTCATTACTACCTGGCCAAATGTGCTATGTGTGTTTTCCATGAGAAGGATAAACGCGTGCAAAAAGCATGGTTTTTGCCTCATTATAATTAGCTAAAAACCATGCGTTTATCCTTGTCATGGAAAATTAGTCGGTTTATATTTCTGGTTGTTTCTTTTCTTTTCGATTGATGGGTGTTTCACTGATATGTGCTCAATGTCACAAAATGCCATGCTATACTGATTACATGAGGCCCAATTATGTTGGTGCCTAATTGGAAAACTGGCTTTAGGCTCAGTCATGCAAGACAATTTTTCACATAACATTGCATTGGACCACGTCTCTACTTCAGGCAATAACAAATAAGGACTATAGTTTTCCTGTATCAACAAAATATTTTCTCAAAGAATAAGGGCAAAAAAAATGTATGTTCCTGTATAATGTATCTTTTAATTCAGTTATTCATATTCATTTGTAGTAGGACAAAGATTTAGCTGATCTTGTAAACTCCGTTTGAGGCATTTTCTGTATATTTCCATTCAGTTATTTGTTTGTTATAGAATGAAGATGTAATTGATTTTGCGAACTCTATTGTAATCTTTTTCTGCATTTTGTATTCGGTTATATTTTTTGTTATAGAACGAAGATGTAGCTGATCTTGCGAACTCTATTGGAGACCCTGGGGTACCTGAGCTGGAACCGCAATCCGACACGTTTATTGTCAAGAAGAGGGGTTACCGCTATCGATACCGGGCTGGTGCTAGTGGCAGCCGAAGTATGTGTAGAAGCTGCAGTCGATTGTATTCACGACAAAAGCAAAACTGTTTAAGAAGAAATCGTTGTGGTGGTTGATCGCCTAAGATCCATGGCATATTTGGTATGATTGTTGCCGTATAGAAATAATCACAATAAAGGCATATGCCAAAGAAATATGAGAAGTTACATTTGTATTTTTTTATATCATATGTTTATATTAATTTTAAAAATAGAGCATAGAAGAAAAAATATATATATTTGCATAGAATGTAAGAAGTAATTAGTACTATGACTGGTAATAAAAAAAACTACTTATAATGATGGGATGAAAATGAAAATATGGCAAACATATTGCAAATTTAATTTGAGATATATATCTTATATTTATGTTATTAAATATAAATGTTTTTAATTTTTTTAAGTACGAGTTTTAGGGGGCATCCACGTCAGCGTTTTTCTAAATAAGAACTTAACGGATGTCTCCTGGCCAAAGGTAGAGACCATATTATGAATTTTGACTTTTTCATTTTGTTTTAATTATTTACTGCTTATATTATGTGTAATAACGTACATTTCTTTAGTTGTTCTTTGTAATTTGCTGCTTTTTTTGTTTATTTGGTCAAATAAATAAATTCTCTGTCTCTCTCTGTCTCGCTCTCTCTCTCTCTCGATCCAGAAACCAGAACTACCTATATTCACCACTTTGACCTTTGATCAGCTTGGTCACATGACCTGAGGTGATGAATGGGTCACGTGACACCCAAGAAGTGTATCATGTGACACCCTTCCATCAGTCCTGACAGCCAATGCATCAGTGGCTGAAATGGAACTCTGGCAATGAGAGGAAATGTGCAAATGCTTGAAATTCTAAGATCCTCGCTAATTCAGTTTGAGTAAAAAGCTTGAACTTCCTTAGCCTGGCAGCAGTCCTTTCATTTTTCGTGGTTTTTGCAATAGGCTGATAAATATTCAGTTCGGACAATATACACATGTCAGTGTTCACTATCACCATTTCACATCCTAGAAAATGAATAATTGGGTTTTTATCCGGATGACTAAGTCATTCAGTGTTAACTTTATAAATATTTAAGAAGCAGAAGTTAAAATTGCCAATTTATTGGACGAAAATGATGATTATGGAAAAATAACAGCGTGTCAAGTTTTGCATTAGTGTGTGCACTTATAATATTTTTTGTATAAAATAGATTGATATAGGTAGGTTGGCTGTAAAACTGTGTGCACATAGAATACCACGGAAAATACAAGCTTTGCTGCATGGCCCTCATTCTGCCAACTCGGATGCACATGAAGGACATGCTTGCTTGGCTAGAATTTCCTTTTTTGCAAATCGAACTGAAGACTATGGTTGCCAGTAGCATGTCCTAGCTGTTTCATTCTCTTTGAAAAACTAACCTCAGAAAACTGATTTTAACAGTCACTCTTACTCATTTTAGCCATCCTTTATGTAAGATAAGTTTAAGTTAGCTTAATCAGCTCATATGACCAATTTCCGGAGACAAACGTAATAATGAGATGATAGAGCTCTGACTCCACGTGCCACACATACACTTCATTGGGGGGTTCTTTTACTTACCCCAGTAGAGACATTGAGTACAAGGCACCCCCAATATAATAATATTGTCTCATGTACTCAACATCCAGCTGGGATGTAGCTCATGAAGAGTGCCTAGATCAGGGACTGAATGCAGGAACTTCATCAGTGCTGGCCCATGTAGATATTTTAGATACCTTAAGCATTAGGCCACCCAATATAAAATGTCCGTTAAAGTTTGCTGCTTGGTTTAGAAATGCTTCAAATTCAACACACATTCTGCAATGAAACTGCAGGATATTAATATTTGAGCAAGGTACATGACCCATTATGAGATCAGGTTATTGTACCAGAATTAAACATAGACAGTTCTGCTATAAATAATGGAATTTAATATCCCGATAGAACTCTTCCAGGAATTGATATGAGCTGTTTTCAACTTATTTTCTAGTTAACACAAGGATATTTATAAAATCAGAATATGAAGAGTAATTTGTAGAATTGTAGTACAGTGGTATTTTTATTTCTATGATAGAACTTTATGGAACTGATAATAAGTTCAGAATGGCAAAGCGAATGATACATAAGATTGCAAAAAGTTATAATTGATAAGATAGGATAATTTTAGCAATAGTTGTCTTTATAAGTTTAAAAGTTCTGGTTTGAATTGTAACATTTTTCAATATTATTCTGCTAAATGCTTTGTATAAAAAAATATTACCAAAAATGAAGTGCATATTGAATTATTGATTTTGAATCCTATAGTAGTCCATCTAACCATTTGCCATACAAGCATTTCAGAAGTTATCACTTTAAAAATAAACTCACATCAAAATCTCTGCTGTCATTACAATTACAAAAATTAACCCTGAAAACTAACATCAAATTAAAATATCAGCACATATCAGCATTTACAGTCGGGGCCAAAGGTTTACATTCACTTGAGCAAGATAACAAAACTTAATAATTTAAAAATCACCCAGGAAAAACAATCTGTTGTGAAACCTTATATATGTTTATTTTATTACAAACCAACTGAAATTACATTTAGTACAATGGCCTAGCTCATATATAACATAACGGAAAATTGTCAGAATTAATTTTATAATGTAAACAATTGTTATAATATATTTAAGAAAAGATGTGGAAGTGACCATCTTTCTCGGGTTCGATCCCCGACCCGCCGGGAACTCTTCATGAGCTACATCCCAGCTGGATGTCGTTCGGATGAGACATTAAATTGGCCGTCCCTTAGTAAGTAAGTAAGTAAGTAAAATTTTATTTAACGTCGGGGATGAAAACATTGTACAACAATCAACACAATCTTTTAACCGACAATTAAAAATTTTGAAAATAAGATGAAATATTTACAGATGAGTCAATGATATATTAAAATATACATGTTCGTATCTCCATACCTTGAAATTATCTTAAGTTATCGATTAAGCAGGTTACACATGAACCACATTGACAAGCATTAAATATGTTACATTTGACAAGTAGATTTTTAAGTTCCTGTATATCTTGAGTACGTTTTACATTTACTGGAAGGTTATTCCATAACAATGCACCCTGATAAGAAAATTATTGTACTCGGTGTCTATGCTGAGGCAAGTAAAAGATCCCTAATTGTGTAACATGGGTGGACTCCGCATTTCTCCCATCTCATCAATCAACCCTCAATAGCGGTTCTTGCAGATATATAATTGATATGAGCTGTTTCCAATTTATATAGAAAAAAAAATTAGCAAAGCACTTCACAATAATACAGGTCATGAAACATTTCTTCCTTAGGGGCATTTTGCTGTCACATTCGCAAACTCAGACGCATCAATTAAGCAAGTTAATCAAGCAACTAAGCAAGTGATCCAAGCAATCAAGCAAGTGACCCAGAAAACGAAATAGGGAGTAGCAAGGGATTATAGGAGTTAAAGGCAAATCTGTTACTATCCGACGTTGCCTGACAACCTAACTTAACTTTATGTGAGGTGTCATTTGGAATGAGTTGGTTTATGGGTACTGAGAATATATCTTAAAAATAATTTGTAGTAACACGAACTCTAAGAAATATTTACGATGTAAACTATTCAGCAACGGGAACAGAATAATATTAATTTTTATATTGTCCACATGAACTGCAAAATAGAGTAACTGTTACCGTTAGTTTCATTAAAAACGGCCCGTCAAATTGAACCTAGACAAAGCTGTAATAGCTGGCTACTCAAAACCATATCTTAAAGTACATATTTATGATATATTAGATTAATTTCTTACATTTACCAAGGTTTATATTTATCTGGTGATAGATGTAAGCCGATTATTAGCTAAAGAAGTGGACAGAACCAGCTGGCTTCAGCATATTTAGACCAGTCAGGTAAAGGTCGCCACAGACAGCTAGAGTTGACCGTTTTTTTATGAAACTAACTGTAGTTGCTTTTGCCTGCAGCGGAAGCCACAATATTGCCTTTACACAGCTGAAGATGGTGTCATGTACAGGCAGGCCCCAAAGTTTACATACACTTAAACATGTCACAGTTTACTGTCATTTCCATATAATTTCTATGAAATAAAATAGTCAGCATTCTTTACTTTCTAAAAACAATCCTGACCATTTCCCTTATATCAAGTTGAAGACCATGTCGATCCCATAAGACATTAAATTGGAGGTGTCTTGTACTCGGTGTCTATGCTGAGGCAAGTAAAAGACCCCATGTTATAGATAGGGTAGATGTGTAACATGGTGTGGACTCCAAGCAGCCTGATCATCTCATCATTATGTGTACCACTAACGTTTGGTCAGTATCATTTAGACATTGAAACATTGAATTATTTGAGGCATTTTATATGGAAATAACTATATTGAACTATAGCAATTTTCTTTTTCTTTTATAAATGCTTCAGGCTAAAATACCTATCCAGTACTGTATGTAAAACCCTGGAATCAAAGTTTCTTCGTCTTCCAAGCCAGTCCTATAAAAATGCTCATCATACAGGTCTGAATATCCCCTAGAAACACAGATATGTGCATTGTAAAGAAAACTGCAAATTTGTATGCACATCTGCATGGCTTCGATGCAATTAAGTTGCTATAAGAGAAATACAGAACGGAAGATAAACTAATAGGCAAGGAAATACCACCGAGCAGGAAATGAAATATCACAAAATGGGGAGGAAATAAAGAGCAACTATCTTAGCGAGAGTGTTGTTGTTGCAGAGATGGGTAGTGTAGTATGGCCTCATGTTTCTGTGAGCAAGCATTGGCCAAAGCAAAGTATGTTATAGATTTCAGTGGCAATATTTTTTGTAAATATGTTTATTCACACAAATGCGTAGTGAGATGCAATTCATGGTGTATAGTATAAAAATATTGGTAATTAAAATATAGTGTAAATGTTACTTCAAACTGTTGATAATGTTAAAGACTGCATCGAACTTATGTGGAAGCACTAGTGTTAGTGGTTAATTTTATCACTTTCCCCAGCATAGACACCGGGTACAAGGCACCTCCAATCTAACATCTTATGTGATCGACATCCAGCAGCTGAGATGCAGCTGATGAACCGTGCCTTGTCAGGGGGTCACCTGTATTTGGTGTTTAAACAGAGCACCATACTTAGTGTCAATCATGGCTATAGTTACCTTTGGAAATAAATTTTATTATTTTATTGTTAAAGGAATATATATTGCATTTCTTTATATATATGCACTCCCAAACAATATGTCTTACATTAATTGCGAATAAAATATCCAAGTGCAAAAAGGTTGCTAAAACCTTTGACAGGCTTAAGAAAATGTTTACATTTGTTATTAAAATGTAAAGTTTGAGGGAGTTAAAAATTTCATATATTTAAGAGCAATGAAGTTGAAATTAACTGCAATCTCCTCAAGTGTTTGTAAACTTTTATGCCCGACTGTATGTGGATATTTGATACAAAAACTCTAAACAAACAGCAAAGTAGCCTGAATAGAACTCAAGCAAGAACTCTAACAATTTTATGGGGACTGCATAAGAACTAATTTGTCCCCACATACTGTTATACATGGGTGGTGCTGTATTTGTGTAGAGCACTGTACATAGGATTAGACACATGGCAATTAAGCGCAGACATCCTGCATAACTAGTTCTGTTTTAATTGCTATCAATATTCTTCAGAAAATAATTGTACATAGCATTGCCAAAATACACAAGCTGTAGACAATTGCCTTGATCGAGTTTGACTAAATGTAATAAACTGACAGAAAATCACAATGATAGCACATACTCTTATGGGTTTTGTAATGTAATAAAAGGTCAGCAAATTACCATTATGATCAATATACACGCATTATAAAAACTTTATTTAATCAATGACATATGGAAAATGTAATTAATTGGGGCCCCTTATATAACAGTTATCTGTCGCTGGCAAGAGGAGCACCCAGTTAATATTTGAAATATAAAAATTTAAACACAGGCATTCAATAAGGAAAGGGAGGAAATAAAAACTACATTGCATATAAACTTAGTATGTAAACACCAATAAATCTTATGAAGACAAGAATGAGGAAAAAGGACGCAGTCGAGAAAAAAAAAAGAAAAAAAAAAAGAAAGGCATCCCGGTAAAATAATAGCGATTAGGCTTTTTGATGTTTCATCAGTGACAGATATAACAATTCCTAAGTGTGCAAAATTACTTTATTGGAGAATTTATTGCCAATATTTATGGAGAAGATAGATATTATTTGCGATTATGCCTGTCAGAGACCAACTTTTTTCAGAACCGCGAGCGAGGTGAGCGTGAGAGTGGCCAGGATCCAAGGTGGCTCCAGCACCGTGGAGTGACCCAAGATAGACCCGGCTCACAATTAATGAGAGACAGATTGACGGTGGACCACCACAGTGAGGCACCCGTAAGATGTCCGCCCATGTTCCATGAAGAAGCGACGTTATCCAACAGACTGCAAAGCCAGCCGGCAAACTTCAATTTTCAAGACCGGGTTGACCCCCAACAATGGCCAGGCCAACGCGACAATAGGGCCACCAGCCCTATCCATGGAACGGAACACATCAGCAGGCGAACACGTGATGCTGCACTCATGGGTGAGTTCTGTGAGCTGAGTGAACTCTTGAGTAATAATGTTAATGAGAGTGACAAATTTAAAAGCTATGTTGACAGCTTCGGAAATGTAAATATCAGGTGTCAGCGCACCTGTAAATCAATTTCGAATTCCTTCAAGTGGCTTGAAGCTTGGAGCCTCTACGAGATTTTACTCTGTAGTAATTATAGTTACAATGTATTTAAAGAAATGGTGTCATATAGATTGTTCATGATCGCCATGTTTAATAGATTCAAGCTCCCATATGTTTTCAGTTACGATGTTCGTCATAGACAAGTATTAAGTTGTAGAAGCTCCTTTGCCTTTTCCATGCTTAATCAAGAGCTGTATGTTACCAATTTTTTATGCCTCAGCCTTGCGTAGTGCTACTCGATGCTCAAAATGTGCCTCAATTGACCATAATGCATCTGAATGCCCCTTTCGTGGCCCTGGGCAGGGGGCGAGACCTGCCAAGAGCAAAAAGAGGCGAAACAAATCCGTCAGACAAGTGCCTTATGTTCCAAGAAAACAAATGTAAGGCAGGAAAAAGTTGTCGAAGGAAGCACATCTGTCTCATGTGTGGAGGGCCGGAAGGTTTTAGCACATGTGGTAAGTGCGCCAAATTGTGCCCTTCAACCAGTGCAGTACCTCAATAATCAGTATTGGGCAGTGATGCTGCCAAAAATTTTTGGGGCCGATGAATCCCAATTCATTTTTGACCTGCTGACTGAGGGAGTCCAAATTGGCCGCCCTCCAGCTGACAGTGTCACCGTCAGTGCAAACTGGCCCTCCACACGCGAGTTTGCACCACAGGTCACCGAGGTCATCCTTGCTGATCTGGAGATGGGTAGACTGTACGGATCATTTGATGTTGCCCCTTTTCAGTTTTACGTGATCTCTCCTCTTGGAGCCTTCTTGAAGACGGACGGTTCCAAGATTCGGGTAATACATGACCTGTCCTACCCTGCAGTTGATTATTCCCTACAGTAGGCGTCTGTTGACGACACGGTTGCTTTATGTGTCAAATGCAAGCCAAAGATTCCTTATCTAGCCAAATTAGATATTAAAGATGCTTATAAGCATATTGCTGTCCGACCAGCAGACTGGCATCTGCTCGGATTTAAATGGCATGAACAAATCTATTTTTCTAAAGTGTTAAACTTTGGTTTGCGTTCAGCACCAGCACTGTTTGATGTTTTTGCTGGTTGTTTGGAGAGATTCATGATTCATGAAGGGGTCACGACTGTGCTGGTCAGGTATGTTGACGACTTTCTAGTCTCATCTTCTTACAATGGCTGTGCCCTTAATATGAAGAGCATGGTGAGCGAATGCGCTTTAGCCGGCTTTAAAGTCCAGCCAGCTAAAATTACTGCCCCTAGCCAGGTAGTCGAGTTTTTGGGCATTATAATCGATTGTCAAGCAGGGATCCTTCGGATTTCAGACAAACGCGTTTGTGAGATCAAGGAACTGCTTCATGCCTGGGAGGGTGCAAAGGTTGGCACAAAGCGAGGTTTGCTGAGTCTGATCGGCAAACTAGCTTTTGCAGCCAGAGTAGTGCAGACAGGGCGTGCCTTGCTTGGTGGCTTGATATCCCTCACCAAGAGAGTTAAATTTCTGCACTACAAAATACTCCTTTCCAGTGCAGCCAGAAGGGACATAGCTTGGTGGTCTGATTGTCTCCAATCTCATAATGGGGTTTGTTTCTATGACACAGACGGGTCCGCTGGTGACATTTTACATGTCTATACTGACGCTAGTGATCTAGGGTACGGAGGCAGGCTGAGTGATGAATGGTTTGCTGCCACATACTCAGGCGCCTTCGCACGCCTGCCTGATAATTCTATCAATTGGCGTGAACTACATGCAGCTGTTAAAGCCCTGGCTACCTGGCTCCCGGCCCTGCAGGGTAAGAAAGTTGTATTTCACATTGACAATTTGTCAGTGTGCTACATTCTTACCAAATTATACACGCCCATACCTGATCTCCTGGAGTTGGTC
The DNA here is from genome assembly GCA_932294295.1 of Alitta virens. Taxonomy (NCBI): domain Eukaryota; kingdom Metazoa; phylum Annelida; class Polychaeta; order Phyllodocida; family Nereididae; genus Alitta; species Alitta virens. The sequence continues at coordinate 48,485,839 of OW028576.1, read as the reverse complement.
CGTCAATGGACACTTATGCTTGAGAGCCATCAGGTCATCAGCTCTGTGGTACACATCGCTACGGGCATTAACACGGACACGGACAGGCTCAGTCGTGGCCTTATCGGTGAATTTCTGAGCTCTGGCTTCTCTCTAGCGGGTCGCATTTGGCCCTCTCCAATCAGTTACTATGGTCGCATGATTTAAGTTGTTTTTCATTTTCTCATTTTTCAGAGTTTGATCTTCGGGCTCAGTAACTCGTTGCCAATGGTTTGGCTTTTAATTCCCGCAAGGTTTACAGTACTGGGGTGAGGCACTACTTAAAACTCTGTCAAACTTTCCAGTTTGACCCACTGCACTTCACAGAGGTAATGGCTTTACGTTTTTATTTCTTATATGTCTGCACAATGTGTTCTTGTGCGCTCAATAAAAGTTTATTTAGCCGGCATCAAGTCCTGGGTCATTGCTGAAGTCGCTTGACAGGCAGCATCCGGTCCCTAGGTCAGCGATGCCAGTCTCATATCTTATGCTTCAGGAATTATATAATAGTCTGTCCAACACTTACGAAAATATTATGATATTCTCAGCAATGACCCTGGCCTTTTTTGCCTGCTTACAAGCCTCAGAATACACTTACAATTTACAGGTCTCACCTCCCCTACTCGCCTCGCACGTTAAATTTTTTTCCAGTTCGCCCCCTCATTGCATCTTACAGGTCCAGGCGGCTAAGAACAGTATGAAGGGTTTCACTGTAGTTGTCGGCTGCTCTAACCCACAGGTCTGTGTGTGTTGTAACTTGAGGGCGCACATGCCTCTCAGACCAGCTGGTCTGGCTGCGCCCCTGTTTTTGCATGCAGATGCTACACCCCTCACTCATTCCTCCTCCCTTTCAAGAGCCATTAAGGTTAGATTTGCAGCGCTGGGCTATGAGGTCCCCAAGATTACGCCCCACTCACTTCGGGCGGGGGCTGCCACTGATGCGGCTCAAAACCACATGCCTGACTCTTTCATTAAGAGGCTAGGTAGGTGGCGCTCTAGCGCGTATTAAAGCTACATCCGACCCGCAACATCAGAGTTGGTCAAGTAGCAGCAAAGCTAGCCTCAGGCTCGCACCAACTCCCTCCATCACATTAATCCTAACCCTCATGCTCATCCTTCTTTCTTACCTCACTCTAACTCCTCACACTCTTGTTTTTGGGATCACTATTGCATGTTGGCGTCCACAAAAGCAAGCCTGTATCATCATTACTTGTTTATCTGTGCCAAAATAAATGTATGGAAAATGTTTCCACACTTATCATTGTGTTGAGTCGTTCATTCAAGTGACGTTAATGTATCATATCATGTCATATATCATATCATATCATTTCATGCCACTTTATCATATGTTGACATTTTAATTTAAGAATTAAGAAGAAAACCAACATTTATTTTAAATGTATTTATTTTTAGACTAAATATGAATCTTGGAAAAATGCAAGTACCATAGATTGAGATAGATCCCTGATAACAATTTGTATATGCTTTTTTGATATATAAAATCTAACTTTTTTGTGCAAATTTTAATACCTATCTATACAAAAACGTACCTAGCATTTGACCCAAATTCATATCACCCAAAACAATCCAGCACCCTATATCTACATATTGGGCTGTGGTCATATCTGCCAGCCAATGTTAGCAAGAACATCCCCAATGTCTCTTGTTTCTTAATATCTATACCCATACCCAATTGACAGACTTCCTTGTTCATATCATAGTCATTTAGAGCAGATTGTACGTGACATCTGTCCTGAGTAACGTATAATCTGTCTTGGGTTACTTATGATCTGACTTGGGAGGCCTGGATTTCATCACAACCAATGTCAAGCCATGGACGTTGGATTATGATATTTGTCATAGACCGATAGGATAATTTCACTATACATTATAACATTAATAAAGTACCTGAGATCGACTGGTTTACCGATGGATTTTTGTGTCTCAGACTACTGGGTTTAAAGGTCATCCAACTCGTATGTCCAACTGGAGGCAGATGTATTGATGAGTTTACAAAAAACTGCCTGGAGTCCACACTTTGTTACACATTTACCCCATAGGTGGGGTCTTTGCCGTGCTTCAGTGTAGACACCGAGTACAAGGCACCTCCAATTTAATGTCTCATGCGACCGACATCCAGCTGGGATGTAACTAGCTCATGAAGAGTGCCGGGACCTTAATTTGAACCTAGGGACCTTTATAAGAGCTAGCCAAGGTCACCAAGGTCACAAATGGACAATCTTTTTCTCAAGGTCAATATACTTTTGGTGCAAATGCTAATAGCTAATTAGTGAGTATTATCAGTTGAGAGAAATTTGACTAATGAGTATAACTGTAAGGTCAAAAACAGTTCTCAAGCACATTTCTTCATTGCAGTAATAAGGACATACCATTGCCTGACTGTTGCCATATGCTTGTCATGTTTGCAAGACAAGATGTCACTCGTGGAGCTTTTGATCAGCTTTATAACAAGCAAGCAGGGCCATTTATGTCAATATGAGCCGCATAGATTGTATTTAACAACAGGATTATGTCATATAATTTCTAAGACATAGAATAGGAAGCGTATAGTGTATTTTATATTTCCACCAGTAACATGCTTCAGTTGTTAGTAATATCTAACATACTACAGGAAATGACATTCAAGGTTAAAACCACATTTCTACAGTGCAGGTGACACACTTCAATGTCTATATGTATGTATATATGTATATATGTATGTATGTATGTATGTATGTATGTATGTATGTATGTATGTATCAATCTATCTATCGATCTATCTATCTATCTATCTATCTATTTATCTTATATATCTATCTATCATATCTATCTATCCTATCTATCCTATCTATCTATCTTTCCATCTATCTATCTATCTATCTATCTATCTATCTATCTATCTTATATATATATTTATCATATCCATCTATCCTATCTATCCTATGTATCTATCTATCTATCTATCTATCTATCTATCAATCTATCTTTCTATCCATCTATCTACAGACATACAGACATACACATGTAATTCCAGTAGACAGGTAAAATTAAAGTAGTTGTCTGGGAATAAAACTCCAGATCTTCAGATTTCGGGACTTTTAGGAGTTTGCTTCATTTGAGAAGGTACTAATGGCTATTGTAGAGGAGAGCACTTATTATCGCCCAAAGCACTGTGAGAGACACCTGGTGACTGTCCAATGAGATGTAGGGCAACTGACGTAATCATATTACAGAATTGCAATGCTTCTCTCTGCCTTGAACTTACCTTTCTGAAATGTGTGGTTTGTATTTCAACTTGTGCTTGTTTTTAGATATCTCTCATACTGTGTATTGTAAAATGTAAAATAAATTAATAAATAAAAAATTATCAGGTGAAACATTTCTTTTTTTCAACAGACTTTTACACTAATACTTGATAACAACTTTCTCTATTTAAGGAAAGTTGTTAGTGTTCAGTACTAAAAGCAAAATACAAGTGAAAATATGTAAAAAAGAATGACATTGTGAGTGATTCTCAACATTTTTGTATTGACTTCCACAACAAATTCTCATGAATTTCTTACTTTCATGGAATTTCAGGGACGTTTTGTAATGTCTACTGGCTTGCTTTCTCATATTTTCCAAAAGGCCTCAGACGGTTATCTTCGGGTTCAAAAAAATATTATCGATTTGTAATTTTAATATAGAATTATTTCTTGGCCTGACACAAGTATGTGTTATTAAAACAATAGATGATTAAATGAAGCCAATATTGTAGTTGATTTTAAGGTTGATGTTTTTTACCTACTCTCTTACACATGTGTTGAAAGTCTGTCAGATTTTGTAGAAGACAAAAATTGGATAAGGTAGATGAGTGATCTGTGTTCTATGTGTTTCGTTCTTGCTACTTTGTTGCAAAGCATTCGTTTTTAGGTTGATTGTTTGGCCTGAGTTTGAGCTGTTTTACTCAGTACTTTTGATCCCATACTCAGTTTTTTTTTATTCCTTCTTTACCTCTCATCGGGCCCTCATATGTCTATGTCTATGTGGATAAAGCAAGTCAAAAATATCTCTTCATCAAGAGTATGCATTCATGTGATCCCAAAGGTCCATCACAGCAATAAAAAAAAACTTGGATGGACTGGCCAACAAAATATCAGATTCGTCAACAGGCTTTGTGTTTTTAGACTAGATATCTGACCTTTTGGTGAGGGACAGAGATGCATTGCATGTTGAAAATTGATGAAGCGAATGAACTCGTATATCAAATTTCTGTAAATTAAACTATATCTTTTTTAAATCATGTGTCAATAAATTTTAATATTGTTAAAAATTTCCAATTTTCTGTGTGCCACTGGGTACGAAATAAAGATGATATATATCAATGGACACATTTAGTTCCTATTGGCCTCCTGCATACAGCAAAACATACAACAACTGCAGGGTCACCATTATCATCAATTTGCATTCTTTCCAAGAATATAGACACCTTTAGAACAGTCCGAGTTTGGAGTTTAGTATCCCCAAAATAGTCAATGGTGGAAATGTGTGGAACAATTCAAAAACAAGGTATGTCAAGAATTTAAACAAAATACCATGTATGGTAATTGAAGCCCTCTGCTCAAAGCACCCTGTTGTGTTTTTTTGCTGTATTTCGCTTATGTATTTCCAAGGTTTGGTAGGTACATCCCTGCGCTGTGTATAAGTTTTTCTTGTACGACTTAAACTGGTAACCAAATATAAGCAAATAGCCCAACCAGTATAGATACCAGTTATGTAATACAATTGCACAGAGATAATACTGAGATACACAATGGCCATAGCACCACATCTGACTAGCTATAAACATGATCAAACAATCTAATACTGTTCTGCACAAAATGACTTTTTGAATCTCGTGGTGCATAGCATAGGCAGGGCCAGCCACCAATTTGCCTGAAGACATGATAAGTTCAGTAGGAAGTTTGATGATTAGATTGCTCTTGACTGTCTCCACATAATTTATTTCCACCACTGCATAAGGTGACTTCACACAATATCTAGAGTAAGGGCACCATAATTAGCTTTTTGGACGCCGTGACCTAATGGTTAAGGCATTGGATTTGTACGTGCAAGGTCGTGGTTTCAACACAGTCATGGCATGGAGGAACTGAGCAGATCATCTGCTTCACTCCACCTGGGTGCAAAGGGGTACTTGTTTATAGGCAGTGATGGTAATTGTAGAGTGCATTGAACCTCAGTGGGCCTTAACGGCAGCAAGTTGGGTGCATACTCCCCGGGAGCTGAGTTACTCATGCTTGAACAGGCCTGCCAAGGGTGTAAATTGTGATTTCGGCAGAGCTTGATTTACATTGAGATGGCAGACAGGAAACTTACACACATTTACTTCCTCTCAAAGCTTTCACCCGCTCGATGTGTGGCAAACATGGTTTGGTGTGCTCTATCAATTGTGCAGTTGGCATCCAAGATGTAGTGTTTGGTATGACTTAGATTATGTGGTAGGCCTATAGCTACAGTTCTTATCAAAACCCCCAGAAAACCAGTTTATAATTAACAATGGTTAAGTGTTCTACCCCATGGTATTTAATTTGTTCACATAACCGCTAGTTAAGTAGTAGGTGAAAACAATTCAAGCGCATTAGCCAAATATGTACACTCGGCAAAATGGATTTTCGCCACAACAACAAAATTCGCCACTCTTATTAAGCTATAACAAACACAGATTACAAGAACAGTGATCAAGTAATGACATCATAATATATGACATATTAAAACTTAGGCCAATGAGGCAGAAATGCCAACATGTCTGCTGCTTGAAAATGGTGTATTAACAATTTTAAAGTACGTCTTAAATGTTTTGCTTAGATTCTCTGCTATCAAATTTAGCTACAGATGTACGTTTTTGCCCTAACTTGGACCTGAATCAGAACCTAAAATCAACAAATGAACCGAATTAGTTCTTTGGCAAAAAATGTGCTAATTTGGTTCTATTACATTATCCGTTCATATCCTAATCTTCCAAGAAAACCCTAAGACTACAACAGGAACACGACAAGAATACATTATGCCATATTCCCAAATGCATCAAGATATACTGAGACTGCAGAAATGGTCTGTTTATTACGCACGCAGGTGCCAAAGTGTACACACGGATCAGGAGGTCATCTAAGACTCATAATATCAGCAGTTATGTTAAGCTTACCATTAGCGTGTTGTCTGAAAGCTGCATCTTACGATAAAGTTTCTGCCTTGTGTAAATCAGTTTCGACTTAGATGACATGCTCAGAGTGGTTCTGGTGCAGTGTTGGACATATTGCAATTCAACTAAGAATTTCAATAATACTAAATGCATGCTCAACTATGAATGTAATTGATGTGGTTGATATTTGTTATGTTCAATCACTGTCAGAGTCATAACCATATTCTCAGTCAATAGGAGTCATTATTGCAACTGTCGAACTGTGTCTTTAATGAATGTTTTTATGAAAAATTATAATTTTTAATTATTATTCTCATTTAAAAAGCATATTAGAACTGTGGAAATAAATACACGTTCCTCAGTGAGTTACATGATTAAATATGCCATTATTGTAGAATGAAAGAACTAAGTTGAGACCAATTTATGTCAGGACTCCCTTGAGGTTAGGGTAAATGAGAAAAATTGGACTGAACCCAGGACAATTGGCACAACAACAGACAGACAGACATACAGATTTTTGTTTTATTTATGCAATAAAAATCATAATAATACAATATCATATTGTTATATAAATATTGGCTCAGGCGATACCCATTTTGCCTAAGTGTAGGCGCTGCCATAGAACAGACAATGCAAAAGCTCTGAAATAACCGTATTAACCATTTGAGGTTTAATGATTTTCGCTAAATGATGTGCCAATGCAAACTCTTCCTAAACATTAACATCAGCCCCTAAGAGTCCATGCCTGGCAACAATAGGTATGGCGAGATCAACAAGTTTCATAATCTCCGTAAGAGTTGTGAGAGAAGCATCTTCCTGGAAAATGCAGCTAAGTAACCCTGCAAAAAATAAGTAATTTGCCTCATTTACTTTCAACAAACAGGCTTTGAACCAATGTAACCACATTCACTACCGTGGATGATACGATGACTAGTACATCCCATGTGATGGGACAGGGACTGAGATGTGGCTCATAAACAGTGCAGGGAGTGGGCTTTGAACCCATGCACCCACATTCACTACTGCGGATGAGATGATGATGAGTGCATCCCATGTGATGGGACAGGCACAGAGATGTGGCTCATAAATAATGCAGGGAGTGGGCTTTGAACCCATGCACCCACAGTCACTACCATGGATGAAATGATGATGAGTACAACTCATGTGATGGGACAGGCATAATTTAAAAAGTTAAATATATAAAAATTTGGGTAAAAATTAAGTGTGCCTTTGGGAGACTCCCTTAAGACAGTCATGTCGCTTTTGGAAGTTGGATGGCTGTTTCATCCTTCGTCTCATTGCCATGGTCTCTGCCTGTCCTGATTAGCCCATCAGGTGCAGAAATACAGGACGTAAAGCCCTAATCACACACCCAAACACACACACATGTTGCTTTTGGGGAGCCACCCAGTGGAGATTCCAATCAGATACTTATTTACGTAGTTATTAGAAATTTTTTTTTGTCATTCAACTTTATAATATGGTAATTACCACAAACAAAGCATTTCTGAGTGTTACTGTCCGATTGTATTATAAAACATTGTTATGTTATTCGGCTGACGCATCCCATTATTATGCTGTGACCTTTGGGCGTTTGGTAACAACAAACCAATTGACACATTAACACTATTGTAGTGCTAACAAGGTTACAGCACAAACACTGCAACAATGTTGTTAGTGGATTTAATGAATACTAATGATGTTGGTAATGTCCTTTATTTTCCTGTTCTGATTCCCTGACATCCATTAGAACATTGTCATGCGCATGACTTGCTATTAGCATGAACTGCTGCTAACAACGTATTAATATTATTAATAATTATTATTCTGTATCTGTATCTGTCTTTCTAGATTATTTTGGATTCTATATAGGATAAATAGTATTAACATCAACATCAAATTCAAGTGTCCAAGTAATTGTTTTTCTTTACTATTTTTTTATTTATTTATTCATGTTATGTCAGTTTAATAACAAAATACAGCTTGACAAAAGGTGATTACACATTACACAAGGCAAAGATTAAAAACAGGAAGAGTTGAAACTTTGTCATTATAACGTTATGATCAGCGTCGTCAATTCGCAAATTCAGAGTCGTTTTATGAAAAATTGAGATCAGAAAGTTTTTAATTCATGCAACATTTGAAACATCTACACTTATATGTACATAACAAACTTTGAATTTTGAATATCGGACGAAAATTTAAGGAGCTGTGCAATAAAATGTATTACGAAGCGAAGATGCTAATGAGGTTCATTACGTTCTTCTGTGCCTCGTTTTCGCATTCTGTAGTATTCATGGCATTTGCAAGGCAATATAGCTGACCGTGATATTTGTCAGTGATTATTATTCTAAATTAAAATGGTGATATTAGTTTATTTATTTGCCGTAAGCAGCATTTGATGCAGCTGACGTCATTGTGATTGGTCTTTCTATTCATATTCTTAAGGGATTGATATATTGTTAAAACCTTATCATGAACAGGCTGTCCCCTCTGGGTATTATTCTGTGACTCGAGGAATCATTCAGGTATCGCTCACCTGTCACCACCAAAATCCATATATTTATACGAGTCGGAAACATTGCATCGTCAGTTAAATGAGAATTCCCAGCAAGATGAAAGAAGGAACACAATTCTCATATCATTAATATCTTAATATTGTTAGTGATTGGCATTTATATATCGCTCGAAACATGCAATAAACTTTATAATAATATTATTCCAAAGCGTGAAAGACAATATGAGTTTGCAAGTTTGCCGCTTACCAGTGTAAGGTTCATCCAAATATTCCACAGGAACTACGATTGTGGCAAAATCCTGTTTCGAAATTTAAAACCTGAGGATTTGAGTTTATTTTGTTTCAAATCCCTGATTTATTTCACTGATGCTGTAAGATAGAGCATGACAAGGGCAGCCAAATGAGTGGTAATATTTCAATCAACCATGCCATGAACTGATCTGATGTTTAGCCAGCTTGTAAAATAAAATCTAAATGTATAGGTTTACAATATTTTTTCACTGCTACCAACTTTACAATTACACCCTTGGCAGGCCTGTTCAAGCATGAGCCTTTCTCAACTCCCTGGGGATATACAGCCGAGCGACTTTCGTCAGCGCATCAGGCTAAGCACTCTACAATTACCGTCACAGCCAAGTACCCATTTGCACCTGGGTGGAGTGAAGCAGTGGTTCAAGGAGGATCTGCTCAGTCCCTCCATGGCATGGCTGGGTTTGAACCCATGACCTTGCACGAACGAATCCAACACCTTATCCACTTGGCCACGGCTTGTATGACCAGTTGCCTGAGGCAGACATAATTAGGTTACTTGCCCCAGCATAAACAGTACAAGGCACCTCTAATTTAACATCTCATGTGATCTGCATCCAGCTCTTGAAGAGCGCTTGGACTGGCGATCGAACCCGGGACTTTTAGCAGACATTGGCAGATATTTTAACCATTAAGCCACCTAGCTGCTTTCATTTGTTTCTTCAATCTGTAGTATTTTGATGTTTGATATGTTTTTTTTCCTCTTTGTCTAATATTGTAATCACTGCAATACTTCCAAGTTGAATGAATGACCCCTTTCTGGCACTTACAACATTATTCAACCTTCCATCTTGCAGTAGGTGCGGCAATCTTAATGTGCTATTATATAACATGCTGCGAATGTATTGTCATGCAAGCACCGGCATGGGCCATTAATGGTGTCTTTGAGCCAACTGTAAGCATTAAACCAGGGTCACCATTGTCAAGAAAAGAACAGAATGATCGAAAATGTGTTATAAAATGTAGATCTATACATATCATTCAAAAGCATCCATGGGTGTAACAAAGATATGATGTGGTAATATGCTGGAATAAATCTATGTGTCTGTCGGGCAGTTGCACTTTATGTCTGTCTGTGTATTGGGCAGTTGTGCCATCTAATTGAATAATTACAGATTAGTGAGAACTATGACATCAAAGGGTTAGTGGCATGCCCCAACAATTATCACAAAGTTTCGAACAAATTTGTGATCTCACGCATGTTTGGACAATCTATATGAGGCAAGTAAAAGGGTGCATGAGTAATAACACAGGCGGACTCCTGTTTCTCTCTCACCTCATCAATCAACTTTTGTGAGCAGCAAGAACTTACGTTGGAGGGCTGCTCTTTCCATATCTATCTATCTATCTATCTATCTATCTATCTATCTATCAATATATTATTCAATCAATCAATCAATCAATCAATCCATCAATCTGTCAATCTATCTATCTATCTATATATCTATCGACCGATCTATCTATCTATCTTTCTATCTATCTATCTATCTATATTTATATCTACATCTATAGATATCTAGCTATATCAATATACGGTTAGTTTCATTACAAATGGCACGTCAAATTGAAACTAGACAAAGCTGTCATAGCTGGATACTCAAAACCTGATCTAAAAGTACATATTTTATGATATAATAGATTAATTTCTTACATTTACCAAGGGTTTATATTTATCTGGTGATAGATGTAAGCCGATCATTGGCTATAGAAGTGGACAGAAGCAGCTGGCTTTAGCATGTTTAGACCACAGCCACAAGACATGGTTGTTTACAACGCATTAGACCGACCAATTTATAACAATTTTGTACAAAAAAAAATTGGAAACAAATAACCAGTAAATGGGAAGAACATGGGTTCCATTGTTATTTTTCTGATCCTGCCTGAAATATGATTTTGAGCTTGTCTGTGTGTCTGCGTGAAGGTCCATTTTCTTCACCAAGTCTCATGCTATTCAATATTTAAGAAATAAGCTTTTAAGTGACCTGAGAAATGCAGTGGAGTGCTACTTTGCTCATTTGTCATTTGATCACCAGACAATGTGACCACTCATATTGCAATTTCAGAATGTAATTTCTGATTCAGAAGATTTTCAAAGATATTTTAGAGCTCTCTCTTTCCATCTTAGAAAACCCACAATAACACAGAAAGTGTCAATTTTATGTTCTTTTCTTTGGTGAGGTTCTGGTTAAAGTTGAATGCAACATAATGATTATTTGAGATATTGTGAGGTGCAAGAAATGACCTAGATTTAATTAAATCATCAATACAAATCAGAGGACAACCGTTTCATTTAAAACGACTCTAATAATTCATTGTCTAATCCATGCACATTATTGTAATAAATAATTTTCCTGTGCTGTTCGTATAATACTAATGAAAAAAATATAAAAAATTAAAAACTATGATTTCTCAACATATTAACTACAAATTCTGCCTGCTATGTATTGACAACTTTATTAATGCAATTCATAATTTCCTAGGAGCCATCTGAAAATATGATACATTATTTTTTCAAATATGACAGATATAAATATAGAGAATTACCACATTGAGAAGAAAAATAATGAAGATATAAAGACATTAAGTACATCAAGTGATGTCATCAATTTTACAGGAACAATGAAACAATTCAAGACTTTATGACTGTATTAAAAAAGAGTTTCTCAAGTTAATATACGTCATCATCTAATAAAAATGGTTGCAATACAACAAATGAATATTTTGCTTTTAACATTGTTTTGATAGCATGAAAATCACTTTATTCAGCTCTGTTTCATTATAATTTTAATATCATTTTGATACACAAGTAATTATTACCTCAGTATCACAATGTATTGCTGTAAATTCTCTATCTTTAATTTGTACCAGCTTATTAAGCACATGTGCTTCTTCTGGTAAATAAAACATACAAACAAATAAACATGATTAATAGTAGCTTTAGTTTGATAGTTTGATGAGTAAAATACACATATAAATAAAATCAACAATTGGGGGGTAGAAGTTATATACAAAATATACTCCCCTACATCTAAAATTGGCATTTTTAAGCTTTCGCTTGAAGTTACGAACTGATTGGCTATGCACAGTATCTCTATGGAGGCTATTAAAATTATTAACAATTCTATTTATCCAGAACTATTTTCTCTTCTCAGTTCTGCAGTAGTATTTACGTAAATGAAAACCATGATTTATATGTGAATTGACAAATTTATATGATTCCTCTATAATAATTGATGTTATACCTTCGATCTTTTTGAAAATAATATCAATTTGAAATCAGATTTTATATGTTTGCTTTCTACACTTTGTAATTCTAAGAATTCCATTCTTGGACAATATGATAATTACCTAAATGTGCAATATGTATAGTGTAATACCTTTACCTCTACAAGTATACATTTTTAAATAAAATTCATGGTTATGCTGCTTCAACCAGTTAAAAGTATTTTGATAGCATTTTTGAGTTTTATCAAACTGGTAAAAATACAACAACAACAGGTTATCTAATATATTGGACAGCCAATGTGGACAGTCTTTAAGCCTGGGACAATTTGTCACACGACCAAAAACTGAAAAAGTAGGAAGATTGATCATTGTTCTAAAAGGTCTGATCTTGCTGTTTGCTACAAGCATTGGCTTTTTGGGCTTTTGAGTTTGTCCAGCTAAGACTTTGTTGTTTTTGTTGAGCTCTGCTATTTCTCAAGATTGTTTCCTTGTCCACTAATGCAGAGTAAGGATAAATGATTGTCCAATCTGATATTTCCTACATAACATGTGACTGTCCAATATTTTGTTATATTAGATAAAAAAAATCTAAATTGGATGGAAAAAGCTTTATTGGACAGAATATGTTATATTGGACAGAAAAGCTATATTGGACAGAAATGTTATATTGGACAAAAAAGCCTTATATTGAATCCCTGGTCATGTGACTGTCCAATCAGAAGAAGTTTTTACAAACTAAGCTTTTCTGTTCAGTCATCTGTGACATTTCATTAGAGAATATAACAAATGGTCAATAAAAAACCGGCCAATATGTTGTTTTATTGTACTCCTTGCCATCCACTGTTTGTATGGTACGAATAAAGAATAAAATAATGAACATGAGGAATTTTTAGCAGGTCAAGCAGGAGTCTTTCTCACGTCCCTTGGGGGTATTCAGCCTTTAGAATGTGTTTAACTGCAGGGGCTTGAGAGCTCACACCAGTGTGTTGCATGAATAATCTGTCCAGCTCCTTCATGCCATGTTATTGAGTTGATAGTCGAATGCCTTCGCTACTAGTCCATGAAATCAATAAAGAAATGAAGATACATTAGTTGTATTTGTATACGAATTGTAAATTAAATATGTGCCTTTCTTTTTTATCACAGTTTAACTGTACCATTTGTTTCATCACTGTTTTAATTCTTATGGTTTTATTGTCGGTCACAAGCACATCGGGATTATGTTTGTTGTTTTATAATATACCGACGTTGAATAAAGTTTTACCTTATCTTACCTTACTCTACCTTACCTTACCTTACCATACCATACCTTACCTTACCTTACCCTACCTTACCCTACCATACCCTACCCTATCTTACCCTACCTTACCTTACCTTACCTTATCTTACCTTACCCTATCTTACCCTACCTTACCTTACCTTACCTTACCTTATCTTACCTTACCCTACCTTACCCTACCTTACCTCAACTTACCTTACCTTACCCTACCTTACCTACCTTACCTTACCCTATCTTACCCTACCATACCTTACCTTACGTTACCCTACCTTACCCTACCTTACCTTATCTTACCTTACCTTATCTTACCTTACCCTACCTTACCCTACCATACCTTACCTTACCCTACCTTACCTTACCTTACCTTACCCTGCCTTACTGATACACTAATGCTGTCTATATACAACAGTCTATTATCCATGCAAAAGAATAACTCATACAGCCGTTCAATATCATCTCCAAATTTTTCTCATCTCCCAGAGAGTTCTCAATAGCCACCCACAATCTAAGGTTGCGCAGTTTGCGTAGTTCTTGAGCTTTTGTTCATTGAATGTGATGGACAAATATTGATAATATACAGCCCGAAGGAGATGTCACACTCTATCTATCATATTGGGGATGTGCGGTATACATCACATCATTCAAACCCTGTAATGAATACATGAGGGTGTGGACTTGTGCCATATAGATTACGGTCTTGCATTTAAGGGTTCGCAACCTGCTTTTACCAAGATATATAAATAAATGGAGGTGTATTGCTGTAAGGGCATTGTATAAAGATTGTTTATGATTCATATAATTGATAAATATATTCTGTGTCATAGTATGTGTGACTCGTTTGGTTTTCCCTCAAATGGCAATGGTATGTTATGAAGCTTTAGCAATGTAGACTGCGGATGATCAAAATCAACTAAAATACAGTTCTGTGGATCAATAGTGGATTTTCACAAAAGGTTTTCAATATCCCCACCAGGTGGCTACGACAGAATACTGCAATTCTATTGGCTGAAGAAGTTGCCACCCTTCACTGTAATTGGCTGTAGGAAAGTGCATCCTAGCAGCAGTATTTTTAGTGCATTTTAATGTATATTTGACACCATATCATTCAATTGATTTTTGTTGTTTCTCTGAGAAAAGTATACTTATGGAATCGGTTAGTTATAATATTCTATGACTGGAAAGCAAAATGAGTAGTAAGAGGAGAAGAAAAAACACATGTCTTGCTGAATTCAGGGCTGCTCATAGGAATATTACATAAATATTAATTATTTTCTTTGTCAAAACCTAATCAAATACCTTCTTAGAAATCAGTTAATACATTCTTCTTTGTGTGAATAGGTATTGAGGATCTTCTTAGTCTGGAATGAAATAATGTTTCATAGTGGAGATCCAGTCATTTCATAGTCAATGTGCAACTAATGCGAATGAATTGCCATCATAAGACATATAGTAGAAATGACATATGCCAGGATTGATACATTGTTATGTTGAGTTAACACCCCATGGTGCAATCACATATGGCCTGATAACCAGGCGTTACACTGTCATTAAGGATGAAAATGAACTGATAAGGTGACATGTTTGTGATAAGATAACAGAAGATGTCACAAGTAATGGTGATGGGGCATTGATATGATGTTGTAACGTAATGAAAACGTTGGAATAATGGTCCATGGCTCACCATTATACAGACCATGAACATCACAACATAATGATGATTTAAAGGGCTCAGGTTCATGTCATGCCAAAATACATTGGCATAAGCAACACGGTTGGGATAAGACAAGACAAGACAAGATAAGATAAGATAAGACAAGACAAGATACAACATGATAAGACGAGAGAAAAGTTGAGATGAGACGAGATGAGATGAGATAAGACAAGATTAGATTAGATTAGATTGGACAAGACAAGATAAGATAAGATACAACAAGATAACTCAAAATAATAGAAGATGAGACAAGACAAGATAAGATAAGATAAGACAATACTAGATTAGACAAGGTAAGATAAGACAAGATTAGATTAGATTAGATTAGACAAGACAAGATAAGATAAGATACAACAAGATAACTCAAGATAATAGAAGATGAGACAAGACAAGATAAGATAAGATAAGACAATACTAGATTAGACAAGGTAAGATAAGACAAGATTAGATTAGATTAGATTAGATTAGACAAGACAAGATAAGATAAGATACAACAAGATAACTCAAAATAATATAGAAGATGAGACAAGACAAGATAAGATAAGATAAGACAATACTAGATTAGACAAGGTAAGATAAGACAAGATTAGATTAGATTAGATTAGATTAGACAAGATAAGATAAGATACAACAAGATAACTCAAGATAATAGAAGATGAGACAAGACAAGATAAGATAAGATAAGACAATACTAGATTAGGCAAGGTAAGATAAGACAAGATTAGATTAGATTAGACAATACAAGATAAGATTAGATAAGATAGACAAGATTAAATAAGATAAGATAAGACAAGACAAGATGTTATACATTAAGATAAGATTGAGCTTATCAGCTTTACACTCGGTGATGGTGAAATTCGCCACGACAACGAGATTCGCCACTAAAAGTAAAGTGCAGTGAAGAGTTCCTAGATGGTTCTTGGAGTGATAAAACATTGTCAATGATGTAAACAATTAGTTTTTTAACACATCATGAACTTTCAAGGTGTATAATTATGTTTTAGGGGGTGGCGAATTTCATTGTCGTGGCGAGTTTCACTGTCGCCGAGTGTACCAAATGCTTACCAAGAAATAATAGATACAATAAATACATTTTCATTCTGTTTTATCGTTTAACTTTTTTTATTGCAAGGAAGCATCAATGTTGAGCCATCGTCTTAATTAATATACATGCAGTAAATAGAAAGATTAATATAATGATAAAAAAACATAATGGTGGTAATATAAGTTTAAGTGCAAAAGTAAACCATTTTTTGTGTTGATAACACTTCATGAGTCTTTTCATCTAATTGAAATAAGATCCCTTTATAGT
Source organism: Alitta virens (assembly GCA_932294295.1). Lineage (NCBI taxonomy): Eukaryota > Metazoa > Annelida > Polychaeta > Phyllodocida > Nereididae > Alitta > Alitta virens. The sequence continues at coordinate 48,469,289 of OW028576.1, read as the reverse complement.
TTAAGTGGGTTGCAATACGGTCAGTTATGAAGCAAACAATATATATACCTCCTTCACTCTAAAAAATTGATTGTCAGTTTTTATAGAAAATTTGGTTGTCTGCCCATACAGTTGTCTGATGTAGACAATATATTGTTCATCTCAGTCAATCCATTGAACAAACAATCTGATTAGTTAAATTGCACAATCATTTGGATAAACTTGTCTTGATTAACCAACCATGCACCAGACGCTCTTAAAGAGTAAGCAATTTTAAAGCTGTTAAGGCGCGCAGTGCTATCAGCTGACTTAAGGACAATTCTTCTGTGGATTTCACTGAGCATGGATGCATTTGTGAGTCAACATTTGGAAGAATGAGGTTTGGCTGGATTCAAATTACGTTTTAAGTAATTCTTGATAATCACCTACCGTAAACGACTGTGTAATTGTGAAGTATATTATGTGTTTGACAGTCCACAAAAGGTGTATCATAGGCTGCCACGGGCAGCATACCCTCAGCAAAGCATGGCAGTTGTGGACACAATTTTGAATTACGGATGTGTTTTGTTTCTCTTTTAGGTATGTATGGGGCCTGTTTGAAAGTACTCAAGTATGAGTGTAGTATTAAGTGTACTCATGCACTCAAGTACTCCGTTAAAAGTATGTGTGAGGTACTTGTATTTGTACTAAAGTACTTTTACAAAGTTGTCATAATCATTTTGAGTACATCGATAGTACTGGAGTAAATTCTATAGTATTTTCGACTATTGCAGTCTAATCTTAAGTTAAACAGTGACACAATTATTAATGCCTCTGAACTAATTAAAAAGTAAAGCTTGATTGCACCATATTTCTATAGGACACAAGTTTTGATTGATTGCCGTTTCCTACAAGAATTGAAAGATTTTTTTTTCCCAGAGGAAGTGATTGATGAATATGCTTTGTTTCATTTAACTGATGATATGCTGAAGGACCTCATTCCCAGAATTGGACAGCTTATGTAGAAAATAATACACCAGAGTCTCCTCGTGGTAACATTTGTTTTTGAAATGTGTCCTTATATTACATAGAAAATAAAATTCTGGGCATAGTGCACGGTACTGTGCCGTTATGAGTAACATGGCATTGAAGGCAACCATTTCAACTTTCATGGCTATTTTATGTAGATAAAAACAGCAATATTATGACATATTGATGTAATAACAGTTGAACTGTATGCCTGTTGTGCACTTTATGGAAAATGTGTATTTTTTGCAGGAGACATGGCCAGTGTTGTTCTTTATCTTTTGCCGGCATTATTTTCCACAACGGGCCAAAAGAAAGGAGCTGGGCGTAAAAGATTCAAACCATCTCTGTCTGAAAGTTTGAAAGCTTTCCTTGACATCCAAATGGTTGGTTTTTTAAAAAGGTTTAAGACAATGTTGGAGTAATGAAAACCATCAATGGTTATCTTTTTTTCTTTTTATACAAACATTCATAATTTTCCATTAAGGGAAATCTGCACAGCCTCATATAACAATTTGTATCAAGTAAGCTGTAGCACTGACAGTAAGCTAACCATGTGCAAGCAGTAGGCACAAATTACCTGATATATTCCAATGTTTGATTGATTACATGTACATGGCCAATTTTGCCATGTGCGTTTTATCAGACAGTTTGGATAAACGCATGGAAAATGCATAGTTTTTGCCTCATTATAATTAGCTAAAAACCATGCATTTTCCATGCGTTTATCCTTCTCATGGAAAACGCGTGTGGCACATTTGGCCATGTAGGGACCAACCTCGATGGATACAAAAGAGCAAAAAGGGCCCACTATGCAGAGTTAAATTTATCTTTACAGCCACACATCCTTGTCCCAGGGATTCTGCTCTAAAGCCTGGCCAGTGTTTCTTCATGCTTGATGATGTCTTGTATGAAGTAGACAACATCATCAAATGTGTTTTTTTTTTTTTTTTTTTTATGCTCCATGCACATTATCCAGTGATGGCTTCAGAACCTTGGCTGTTCATACAAAAATGTGTATTTGAACTGCACACTCCATATGACAAATGCAATTCAAGGATGGTAGAAATGCTATCATACTGGAATTCTTCCTCCTCATCCACATTATTCTGTATGATCAGTGTAGGTAGAGAATGTAATTGTATATATTCATTATTTTCATTATCTAATGCTAGATACTTCAACTAGAACTCAGCACAGAAGTCATCCCTGTAAAATCATATCATTCAGGTTTTCTGCTGTTGACTTCAGTGACAGATATAACAATTCCTAAGTGTGCAAAATTCACTGTACATATTATCTATAACAAATGTCATATTAATGGAGTTTTGAGATAGTGTGCCTGAGTGAAAATCTCTTGTATATAATAAAAGTTTGTGTAGTGTTCTATAGCGTGCTGTAGATCGATGTTTAACACCCTTTCTGAAGTTGCTGCTTTTTGTTGCTGCTTTTGTGGGTGAAACCCAGACACAAGTTATATGCCTCCTCCATGTTATTGGCTGGGAGCCATTATATTGTTGGTTTGTCCGTCCTTCCGCCGGCCTTTTTATTCCGTCCGACCTTGCATTAAACATGACTCTCCAACAGATTGCGCATACATTTATATTTACAGGGATTGTTTATCACAACAGTCTCTCACACATAACAGGGGCAGAGTGACCTTGACCTTTTCCAAGGTCATAGAGCTAAAAAATGAAATTTCATGCAGTTAGCATAGCAGAGGCATATCAATCAGCCACAAGGGTCAAGGTATTATATAATTGTCCTGTTAAGTTCATTCTGCCATGTTGAGATATATGTAACCTAACAACGAATGGTGGTATATTTCGCAATTCTGTAGTAATTCTGTATACCTTTGTTAATTTGTGTAATTATCTTCATCAATTTGCTAGTAACCCCCTATGTGTTTGAATGCTCGTGTATCATAAACTGTTAGTTATTAGTGTAATATTTTGTTACATGGTTCTTCAATAAATAATGATTTAATTATTTGCCTGTTGTTTTACAACTATTCCTGTTATCTGATAACCAATTTCATATGAGACCAAACAATCATGGAACAATACATTGACCACACTGAACAATGAAATTGTCTAACACTCATTTTCCAGAAAATTATTTTGTATGAAATTGAACAATTAGAACGTTCAAAAACATAGTTACTGAACAACGTGATTGACCGGGACATACAATGCAATTGTCTGATGCAAATTCCGTGAACAATTAGCATGTACGAAAATGAACAATTGAAGTTTTCAAAATCACAAACCCAGAACAATATCATTGACAAGGACAAACAATACAGTTGTCTGATACAAATTTTCTGGAAAATTAGAATGCATGAAATTGCACAATTGCAATGTGCAAAACTTTAGATACGGAACAATATGATTTACTAACCGTTACAATGCAATTGTCTGATGCATGCCTCCTCAGACAATCCCATCTGGTTTAACATCAAACATTTGCAATGTTCAACTTTTGACGAATGATCAATGGGATTGACTATTTTGAACAACTGAAATTGTTCGGCTTTTCAGACAATTGTGATTGTCTGAAATTCTGAAAAAAATTTGGGTGGAAAAAATAAGGACATAGCCCTTTAGTTAGCTGCATTACAGTACTGGTCAAAATGGTTTCTTAATGCCCGGTTAATGCAAGATATTAATTAATTTCTGTTTTTCAGATGTATATTACAATAATCTGAGATTCAAAGTCATTTGTTATTACTTTCAAATGTATTGTATAATTATGAGATGTAAATAATACGGCAAGCAGAACTCCTTGTAAGTTTTGTTTTCAACAGGTGTTTGAATAACTTTGACCAGTACTGTATATAGTATATCATAAACTAATTTGGAATTGGATAGTCCAGGCACTCAGTGTCACGAACCAATGGACGTGAGACTTAAGGATTTAGGTTTAGGACGTTTTGCAGAGAACTCTTTGAGAAAACACCAACCCATCATACATTTTAACTATTTAATTTCATACATACATAAAAGCCGGCAATTTAATAAAGAAGAAAAAGAAGATTAAAGTGATAAAGTCAATACTGTCTGGCAAATAAAGTATAAAGTCATTAATGTTCAATGTCACTATGGATTGTTGCTACTGCTGTCCCCATGGACTGCTACTGCTGTCCCCATGGACTGCTACTGCTGTCCCCCATGGACCGCTACAGATGTCCCCATGGACCGCTTCAGATGTCCCCATGGACCGCTTCAGATGTCCCCATGGACTGCTTCAGATGTCCCCATGGACCGCTTCAGATGTCCCCATGGACTTGTTATACTGTACACCAAGGACTGTTGCACCATGGATTGGGGAGTCTGGTGTCTCGTAGTCTGGGGTCCTGTAGTCTGGTGTCCTGTAGTCTGGTGTCCTGTAGTCAGTCTTCCTTGGACTCTCACTGTGTGAGATATTTGAAGAGTGAGGTCCACTCACTCTGGGAGACACCTTGCAAATCACAGATCACCTGTGGCTGCTAGGCCTGTAAGGTGACCAAAACTAGGTCAAGGATTAGCTGCTGTGGCAGCTCAGCAGCAGCTGCCTTGGCTGTGATCACTCAAGCATGACACATAGCAGAACCTGGATTGCTGATTGTGACACTCAGCAATGAGGCACCATTTTATGTATCAAATCTTTTGAGAAAAAACTCATCAAAGAATAAATCTCAGAAGCTGACAATCAGTTGCTCCTGAAACCTCAGTCTAGTAACAAATCTGGGCTCGTGCTTGTCAGTCATTGCTCCTCACCTCTGGAATAGATTACCTGAAGATATTAAACGGATATCCACCAACGAAACAGGCGCTATACAAATTTATATATTTATTATCTAATATTATTAGGTATTGGTTATGTAACCTCACTATACCTGCTCTCACCACAGGAAACTACTGAAGGATGCAATGATGAGTACATCTCATTTGACGAACAGTGACTGACATATAGCTCATACACGGTGCTCTTTCTACATACATTCCAAACATATTCAATATCTAGAACGTTTATGACAAAATCTCAGTAAAAAGGACTTGTTTCATTGATTAAACAATTCTCTATATTTCTGTATCATGTTCTGTTGAAATGCTCAAATATGCAATGCTCAGGTAGAAGTGAGGATTAAAATCATATAATGTAGGTTTCAGTGAAAGGTTTTTTCAATCTGATGCACATTTTTCACATTGTTATTTTTATTGCATGGTGATACAAATTTTGTAAATTAAAAGGACTGACTGTCTTTACATTGTGGGATTTTCTAGGGCTATTAATAGTATTTGTCAAATATTTCATTGCGTTAATCATTGATCAAGATACAAGCAACATTTAGGAAACAACTTTATGGCAATTCCAAGAGCTCTTAAGCTCTATTTAATGTTTTTTTTTTTAAACGTTTATTAACACACATGCAGAGTGAGATACAAATCAGGGTGTATCGTATACAAATATTGGTAATTAAAATATATTGTAAACATTATAAAACTTTGGAAAACATAATGATAAAAAGAATAGTGAATTAAAAAAAATGCTGCCCTTTATGCGGTACATAGAAAGTGCAATACGACCTTTAGGTCATCTCTAGTAAACCTGTCCAATGTGGCTGCCTCTGTGCTATATTAACAGTTCAATAATCTGTCCAACTACTGGCTCTACATCAGCATATCTTTTATATAAGCACCTTTTGGTCAGAACAATGCTGTCAGTTAACAATTGCTCAATACTGCATACAATACCTTTTGAGATCAGTGTCAAATTTGAATAAATGATACTGTTAACATCTAACAGTGCTTTTTCATAAATAAATATAACTTTAACATTTGTAGATTTTAACATAGTTTGTACCATTTAAATAAATCTGCAGGAGATTTGCTCTAAGGCACTTAGTCTTGCAACTAACCCAGGCAGCAAGTTACAATGGGTTGTTGATATGCAACCAAAGGTTCATCTCCATTTCTTTCTTACAAACCCCTCCATTCAAGACTGTGATCTATACAACACATGTTGCTATTCATAAGCACACACAGTTGTCTTTGGTTTCGATTTCTGCTGTCTGATTGCTTACTTACCATATGTGTTGCAAAGAACAAAAGAGAAATTAGAACACAAACATATATTTATGAATGCTATGAATCCTAAATCTTCCATAGATAATGCCCTTACAACAACATATACCCATTTATCTATCTGTATTCATTACAAGGTTTGAATGATGTGATGCATACCGCAAAACGCCAATGAGCTACGATAGAGTGTGACATCTCCTTAGCACTGTTTGTCCATCACATTGGTTGAGTGGAAGCTCAAGAACTGCAGAAACCAAGCAACCTGATCACTGCAGCTTGCTATGCAGTTAGATTTATTAAAAACAGGCTTGTCAAATTGAACCTAGACAAAGCTAGACAACTTTTGCTATATGATGCTACCTGCCACTGAATGGAACTGTCTTGCTATAATTGGCTACTCAAAGCCAGATCTAAAATGACATGCAGCACCATTTGGTGCATAATTTGAGAGTTATGCATATTTGTCATTTTTGTGTTGAAAAGATGCATATCTATTGTGCATATTTATGATACTGTATATTAGATAAATTTCTTCCATTTACCAAGATTTGTATTTTTTCAGTGGTGGTAGGTGTATACCAACTACAAGTTAATTAGGAGTAGACAGAAGTGCCTGGCCCTAGTCAGCCATAGCTACAGCAGGAATACGTTGCTACAGCTGTCTAGAGTTGACTATATTTATGAAACTGACTGTAGATTTTCCTGAAACCACTGCTGTACCACACCCAGGTGCAATAATTTAATTTTCACTTTGCTCTGTAAATGCACACCAATAATGGCTAAGTCATTATCTAAACTGAGCCACAAGCGTCCATGCTATCTAAATTTGTAGACTTTCAAGTTTTAAACAACCTTTTATTAAAAACAGTCATAAGAATTCAACACTATTGCTCTTGACAAGGTAGATTCTCATCAGTAGAAATAAGCTGGATGTCAAGGGCATGAGACATGGTGTTACTCGGTGTTCATGCTGGGGCAATAAAGATCTCACTCTTGGGTTAATTATAAGTATGTAACATGGTTTGGACTTCCAGCAGCCTTAACATCTCGTCATTACATCTGCCTCTGGTAGCTGGTCATATAAGATGACTTAGCTTCACTCCCAGTGGCATTGAAACATTGAGACATCAACACACATGGAAACAATCTTTGACAAATGGCAGAGCTTACAGAAAGAAAAGTGCTTTGTGGCAGCCAAACAACTCTGGCAAAAGCTAATATTTGACACAAAGCAGCAAAGATCAGAACTCATAGAAAGCAGATTAATCATCCTACTTTTCTAGTTTCTTGCCATTTAACAAATTCTCTCAGGCTTTAAGATTTCCCGCAGATTATTATACAATATATTGGACACCACATTCTTAGAGATTTGCTCCTTTACTATGAGATTCTGAACTTGTATGGAACTTTCACTAATATATCATTCAGGCTTCATTAATTCCGTTAAGCTGCAGTGAGGCTGTAAGATATGTCTTTCCAGTCTAATTAGTGTCCTTTGTAGTCAGGTACATAATTCAGATGGAGCTTGAATAACATTAGAAAACAAAAATTTCAAATGTATGCAACGTTTATCAAGGACTTCTGAGAGTTTGGAGTTTTATTCTCAGATCATTTGAAGCCATTATGAAGAGTTGAGAAAGCCTCTGGATTGGCCTGCCTAGGGTGTTAAATATTAGTCAATAGAAATGTTAACAACATTTATAGTGGCTCTAAACCCAGTTCTTTAAAATTAGATTCTACTTGAAGCCACAGCACATCATGATATCCTTTGGTTGGTACATAAAATGGCCAAATAAGTTATATAGACACCATCTATATCGCAAATTTTCAAAAACTTTTGGCTATGGCAGAGACGATTTGAATAAAGACCATATAATCAATTCCAAATTATAGAATGTATCTCGAAAGCAATATGCTGCAGAATTTGTGGTAATGCCCATATTGACCGTATTGCACCACAGAGAAGTAATACCTAGATCAAGGCGCCAGTGCTATTGAAGCAATGTAAGCCTGTTTCAAACGAAAACAATGAAAGGATTTGTTCATTTAAATACACTAATGAATATCAAATAATTAATCTGATATATTTATGAGGGAATAGCATAATGAAAATTATTTTAATACTCAGGATAAGTGTTACACATTATTTCAAACTCGCAGAAATATGACGTCACAATAACAACAATCACAATGATGTCACTTGTTATGGTTGTGACATAATATTAGTAAAGAACACATATTTTTGCCTAAAACACACCTTAAAATGGCAGCCAAGGGCTTATTCAAATGAAGAACTTGCCCTTTGTCCCATAGGTCTCTTTGCTATTGCACATTAGCTGAATACGACCTTGATAGGCAGCCAATGCCACAGCTTAAGGATAAACATTTCTTAGAGGTGTGGATTTATAATGCTGTCAGCTAATGCTTGACCCTCAGGAAACTTGCAATGTGTTGTACGAAAACATCTTACCATCAAAGTGCATGGCTGTGAGCTGCTATTATCACAATGTGAACATAACCAAATATCAAAAAGGCACTACTTTGGGTTATGTTCACATCACGATAATAGCCCTACTAGCCAAAGAGAAGAAATAGTAAGAGGAGACACTTGCATATTATTACAAGCCATATCAGGGTTGGTTTTGGGCGAAAATAGCTGTCCTTTTCTATTTTACTTCATAATCATAACGATGGTAAGTGATGTTGTTATTATTGTGACGTCATACTTCTGTGAGCTCCACATAATGTGAAAAAACTACTAATAAGTATTTAAAAATAAATATAGTTTCCGACATTTATAAACATTTTATTTTATTAGTGAACTTATGGTCAAATATGACTGACTGAATCGCACAAGAAGATGCTATTGATGTAGAATTTTACGTTGTAAATTGCATGTTATGTATTTAACAGAATGGCAATACTTAATGCAATGTCATTAATGCCAAAATTATAATTCATTAAGAATAATGAAACATTTTAATGTGATCAATCAATCATTAAATTACCCATTCTGTTGTATAGACCTTTATTGGTGCACATGTATAACGAACATTTTGTAACATCAGTTTGATAATGTTGTATCATTCTTGATCATTCTTGATCATAAAGCGTGCTTGAAATGAGAAACAAATTTGTTGGTCAGCAAGATATCTTTCTGGTTTGCAGTAAAATGTACTATCTTTTTTCGTCTTTCACCCTCAGAATCCCATTCATCTGTCTGAGATACAGCTGCAAATCCAGACTATATCACATCTGTTGTAAAGCCATCAGTCACAGTATGACAAATAATGACAATCCAAGAACCATGACCAGTCATTTGTGATGATAAAGTATGGGATTCCTGGACAGATGATCTGGTATGTGAGGCTGATCAATGATCAGTGTTGCCCAAGAGAAAATATAGCTGCTATGATGTGACCAGTTTGTGTGCAGAATATTTGTACACACATAAGCCCAGGGCAAAACAATATCTTTGATATGAGGCAGTCAAATCTAAATTTCATTTTACATTTTGGTGGATGCAGTTTCATGCAGATATACACTCTTCTCGCACGGTAGCCATGCTATCATTTGACCTCGCTATGGCCATTGTCAACAGAATACGTTACATATATCTGAGTGCAAAGAGAGGTCAATGAGGCAAAAATGCCAACATGGCTGCCGTGTGAAAAGAGTGTATGGACTATGCAGAATAGACCAGTAACTAAAAAATATTTTATAATTCAGTATGGGAATTGCAATAACATATCTCCTTCACTGAATTTGGGTAAGGTTATTATGAAATTTAATATAACAAGCCACTAAGTACCTAAAATATTTAATAATAAACCTAGTTTTAACTAAAATATTTAACATTTAATAATATATTATCTTATTATATCATGAACATTTTAAATTGAACCATTGATGAGTTGTTAATATGTGCAACTCTTGTGTTGGGACAGGGACTGAGATGTTAATAGACGGCGTTGAGAATGGTTTTTGAACCTATATGAACCTTGAGTTACTGCCACAGATAACCATGTTGATCTTATGGCTACAAGACCACAATAAAATCACTACCATAGCACAATAACAAACTATGGTTATGCCAGACAGATTGCCTGTTACCTTAGACAGATGTTGATAGCTGTCAACAATGTCTACAGGCATGATAAGTGTAGATTGACCGTATGTATAGACCTAAAAAAAACACAAGATAATTGAGGTATACCTAACATGGGCACTGCTCAGTGCTCGCTGCTGTAGTGATATATATCCATGACACCAGGGAGAAAAAGTACCACAAGAGGTTACTGACAACATCACAGATAAGTATTTGTTTGATAAGGTCATCTATATTGTGACGTCATCCGAGCAAAAATGGTGCGGTGACATCATCTTATTGTTTTTTATATACTACGGTCCTAGTGCCTCCTGGAAGCTCTGTTACTTTTTCTCCCCATATTCACTGAAATGGACTTCATGGTAATAGAGAAATAAGGTATAAATAGCAATATTGGTTGGCCTAGCTGTTACATGGCCAAATGTGCCACGTGCGTTTTCCATGAGAAGGATAAACACATGAAAAATGCATCGTTTTTAGCTAATTATAATGAGGCAAAAACCATGTGTTTATCCAAACTCATGGAAATGGCACATGGCACATTTGGCCATGTACAGAATATGCAGGACTTTAGATGCTGCTGCCTTAATACCACGAAAGGTCATGGGTCATCTCATGTCCAGTCGATCAATAGCTCATGTCGACTTTAAATAAAGATTATTCTAGTCTATTCTGTTCTGTCATAGATGATAACACTTTAGGTGCAGGTCTTGACTTGCATGCACACTCCGAATTTGCCTGTCTGACTTCCCAATACCATGAAGCATAAATTACTGACATTGAGCAAAATAAATTGTTCCAAACAATGTACTACTGATCCTCTTTTTACTGCCCAATGGGGGGGGGGGGGGGGGGGTTGTCAGTGACTAGCTAAGTGGTAGCGTGCTGAGCTTCCAACCACTGGGTCCCAGTTCAATTCCCTGTCGAGCCTAAGTTGTATGGCTGTTTCATCCTTTATCTTATTGCCATGGTCCCTGCCTGTCCTAATTAGCCCATCAGGTGCAGATATACAGGATGTAAAGCCCTAATCCACCCACCCACCACAGCTCAATGGGGAGAAAATACCAGGACATTGCCCCCGAAGCAGATGAAGCACAATTAGACAATATCATAATTATTGTGTAACAAAAATTACATCGCTGAATAGATGATGTCATCAAACAATTATGCTTATCTGCTTTCAAATCTGTGCCAGTGACCTAGTATAGTTCTTTGTGACCTCTGCATATCTTAAAATCCATTCATTCATATTGTTGTTCATGAATTTAAATTCTTGACATCTCCTTATCACATAATTATGCTCAACACATCACATTTTTATTGCAATCGAATACAATAATTCATATCGCTAGCACCACAATACAAATCTTCCTGTGCCTTAGCATTAAAAACCTGTGTACGCTGTTTCTTTTCACAGAACGGATAAACTCAATACATATGAGATATGGAAAAGCCTCAGGAACATATTGAATTCCGATTCAAAATTGCAAAAAGAATCTCGTTAGGGAATGCAATATGTCTCCTTTGGATATATAATAATTCCATTTGTACGGAAAAAGTCTCCAGACATAGTTACTTTATATCCCACTTTAAATGACAAAAAGAGAAAATGCACTTATAGCAAATCGTGGTCCCCACACAGCTCATTAATGCCCAAAGTGTGAAACAAATTGGACAAATTAAACCAATTCACAAACTTTTTGTGATAGGCTTTCATGTATCTTACACATAATGGGTTTTTTGTTGTTTTTATTTGGATGTGCACTGTACAGTACAATTGAAATTCATATATTCAGTCATTTACAAGCAATACTGAGCTAGCTACATATGTCTAGTTCAAGCTACAACTAAAACATTCCATAGTTTGATCTATTAAATGTTTGTAAATTCTTAAAGAAAAATCATAGTTGGTTTTCAAGAAAAATCATAATTGGAAATAACATTTTACTTACTTACTTACTTACTTATAATTGGTACAAAACACATTCTTGTGTAAAAGTTACATATATGCTAATGGGGGACTTCAAGTAAGTAACTATTACAGTCAGGCTCAGAAGTTTTGATACACTGGAGCAAAATGTCATCAATGAAATTGTGAATAAAGTCATCCAAGTGATCAAAGGATGCTTAAGCTTTTGAAAAAAATAGAAGGAAATAATTAGAATTGTCATTGGAATGTCAAAAATGGTGATTATTTGTTCAAAATAATAAAATATGACAATGGAATTGAAGCGTAATCTGCTCACGTGTTTGCAGACTGTTTGGCCTGAGTGTAGATGTCTCCAGTTAGGTATTGCTTAGTGTTTTGCATTTTGTAGCTTAAGGTAGCTGTTTCTAGCTCTGATAGCTTGAATGTTCTTTTATTAGTATTACTCTATTGTGGTGTTTCTGTAATTATAGCTTTTTGGCTTTATTTGAATAAACATATTTAAAAAAATATATCTGTCTAATTGATCTGAAGCTTGCTTGTGTGAACAGCTACTAAAGGCAGACATAATGATGAGATGATAAGCTGACAGGTATTCCATTAGTGGGTCTTTTACTCTCCTCAGTACAGATAATTTGTGCTGCCAATTTAGCAGCTTACACAATCGAATATCTGCTGAGATTTAGCTCCAACATTTACCAGGCTTGGATTAACCAAAACAAAATAGCATAAATTCCCACAATGCATTACATTAGCTCTAAAGCTAGCAAAAACTCTATTCGTCTTAGTAAAAAAATGTTGAATTGATTCAGGAGATGTTTCCGTATACAAGTTAATTGCGTTAGCCTAACAGCGAAACGGTGTAAATGAGCACCGCAAATTCCTTTCAAAATGTTTTAGAATTACAAATTGTATTGACATTTAGAGCTGTTTATTTTGGATAAGTTAAGAGTTCACACTGTAAACTAATTGTGCTGCACAGTGGGACCGATCAGTTATGATATTATGAACAATTATCTACAGGTGTCCAACATTGACAGTCAAGTTTTCTTTGATTATACTCAACCATGATACATTTTATATTGCTCTTTGAAGGATATAGATATAGATTAGATTCTGGTAATTATACTTGTTCATCTTTATATATATCTACTTTCACTTTTGTCAGCTTTTGCTTTCCAAATACTATGAAACGCACCAGACAATCTGTTTTTTTTTTTTTCTCTTTCACTTCTAAATATATTGTATTATAGGGATAAAAGCAACAAAAATGTTAGTTGTCTCCCTCTTAAAAGCAGTAGCTATATATTAACTGGCCTCCTGTTTTATGTAACAATTTAGTAACATTTTGATCAATTGCTTTGGATGACTGCTCAACACGAGGTTTTCTGTCAATAGATTCCTTGTGTTTCTTTTGTGAAATCATCTGGATTCATTTTCACTGACATTTTTTCATCAAGTGGTTTTGATTGTTCTATGTGGGTGGCCACTTAACACCTACCTTAATTTGTCTTTGGGTGGTCTCCTTAACCAAAGCTCTTGAATTTCATAAATTTTCCATTGTAAATGTGTGAGTTTTGGTGTCTGCTATCTCAATATAGATTGAGCTCTGCCAAGTTCACGATTCACATCCTTGGCAGACTTGATCAAGCATTGGTCTTTCTCAACTGCTATTGGAAAATACGCCCAACGTCCAACCATTCTAGCACTGTTAGGGTTAATGCACTCTAAGAATAAGAATAAGAATAAGAATAAGCTTTATTTAAAGTCATGGTTTGTAAAATAACAATAAAACATTAGCCCATAAGCTATTACATGACAATGGAAGATGAGAATATATATACAGATGAAAGAACAATGACTAATGTCTATGTACAGGATGCACAGAAAAGCTTAGTGGGTTAACTTCACATATTCTTGACATCTTTGTTTGAATTCCTTGAGGGTGGTACAACTTTTAACATCTGATGGTAACTCATTCCATACTTTAGCTCCATAGTACTTAAAATAATTATAACCATAATTTATGCTTTTAAATCTATTTTGAATTATTCTTCTGTTATCTCTCATATCATATTTATTGACCTTGTTTTCAAACAAATCACATAAATAATCAGGAGATAGATTATTAATACATTTGTAAACCTCAATGCTTAACATATACTTCAAGTAACTTGTTACTGACATGGTGTTACTGCTTTGTAGTAAATCTGAATAACTTGCATCAAAATCGCCATAAACAAATCGTAAGGCTCTATGCTGCAGACGACCTAATTTTCTAATATTGCCAGATCTAGTAAACATCCAAGTAACTGGACAATAGTTGAATATACTCTTAATAAAAGACATAAATATATTCATTTTCACATCATGGTCTAACATATTGCTAAGTCTCATAAGTGCATTAATCTGTCGACTCGCCTTTTTACATAATTGTGAAACATGAAGGTCAAAAGTAAGTTTGCAGTCAATTTCAATACCTAACAGTTTGGCATTTTCATTACACATGACATTTTGACCACCTATGGTGAAATACTGTGGGGCATCATTCTTGTTGCCAAAGATAATGGCTTGGTATTTATCGGGGTTGGCTTGCATGCCATTTGTCATAAACCAATTGGTTATTTTATTTCCACATTGTTCTAATTTGCTAGTCAGTTCATAGGGGGAATCAGATGTGTATGAGATGGTGTTGTCATCAGCATAATTGTATAATTCAACACCTTGTGCACAAAATAATATATCATTTATGAAAATATTGAACAGGGTTGGCCCTAAAATGGAACCCTGGGGGACGCCCTTTCTTATCATGGACCAATCACTTCTGGCTTGCTTTACCTTGACACGTTGATATCTGTCATTCAAGTAGTTTTGAATAAGTTTAGCACAGTCTAGACTATAGCCATATGCGTACAACTTCGCAATTAATAAACCATGGGGGATAACATCGAAAACTTTACCATGATCCATGAAGATTGCTCCACAGTATTCACCATTATCTAATGCATATCTCCAATCTTCAATAGCTTTGACTAAAACAGATTGTGTGTTATGATTTTTCCTGTAAGCAGATAGACAACCAGCTTTCTTATAAAAATATTCACTTAACTGACAATCAATGGCTGATTCCATGATTTTTGATATGCATGGTCGTATACTCACTGGTCTATATTTTGTTTTATCCAAAGGATTATCCTTCTTAAAGCATGGTGAAATTTCAGCAAGTTTAAGGTCACTTGGGAACTTTGCATTAACTATGCTATAATTTATAATACTTGTGATTGACGGTGCAAGTTCATTTCTAGCTAAATATAATAATTTTGGCGGTAATTCATCAAAACCGGTTGCCTTTTTTGGGTTTACTTTGGATAAAATATCATTGACTTGTTTGACAGTTAAAGTATTTAATACACAAGGGGGCCATCACTGCCTAAAGCCAAGTTCCCATTTACAAATTTCACATCATTATTTTATATGACAAAAGTAAGATTCTGATTACCATTGCATAATCCTATTATCATCTTCTACATATTAACTAGGGCCTCATATAAAGATAATACTAACTTTATAGCTGACTTGATATTTCTAAAGTACACATTTTGTACTCCGATTGTTTTCTGAAGATAACATAGCCAGTTTCCATATCTCTAGGGACCTAATCATGCTTATTAGGACCTCTTCTAATGGTAAGCTTAACGTTATCATTACAGCTGACGATATGCATCTTAGATGGCCCTCTGATCTGTTTGTACACTTTGGCACCTGTGTGCGTAATAAGCAGACCATTTCTGCCGTCTCAGGATATCCTGATGCATATGGGGCACACAACGGCATATCGTATTGCATACATCATTACCTAATGGGGAAATTGGCACATGGAGGAACAATGGTTAGGGACAAGAGATAATGCAATCATGCCATTAGACATTGTTTCATAAGATAACTTACATGGCCAAATGTGCCATGTGCATTTGGATAAATGCAAGGTTTTGCCTCAATATAATTAGCTAAAAACCATGTGTTTTCTATGCGTTTATCCTTATCTTGGAAAACGCACAGGGCACATTTGGCCATGTACTGTTTATCTGAACTTGGGTCAATGCCCTGAGACATTGGAATTCATAACAATATGTCAATAGTAACTATAATGAATGTGTTTTCCTAACATGACTTACTTGCAGAACTAGGTTATGAACTGACCATGCAGTGCATTTAGTTTGTCAAAAAAAAAAATGCTACATAAACCGTACTTGTTTAAGTGAAGCACTTAGCAGAACCCTTGATTCTTACTTATACAACATGGGTATTTTGGAAACCATGATAAAACATTCCGAATCCTATCCTGACATAATATATACAGTGTATCTGAACTGTAGTCAATAATATGTTTGACAAATTGATATACAGTAGTTAACAAAAAGTTCGGACTGGGACCAGCAATTGTCGCAAGTTGATCTAAACAAAACAAAAATCCAAATCACGACCGTGATTGCTTTTAAATCATGTCAAATACCTCTTAATAATTCATAAATTGGTGATTAGCTAACCACAGAAGACATTTTCAAATGCATAGTACAGGCCAGAAACTGGGCATTCGCCATGCCTCACAGGGTTTTCTACTATAATTACAGCACAGAGCGCTAATCAGACAAGTCACTCACGTGCGTTGAATGCGTTACCACAGAGAATGCTGGGAGAATCAGGTGAATGGTAAACTGAATGACGTCATGAACGGAGAACAATAGGAAGCAGAAGTACCCCCAAGGTCACTGGCACCGAAGCAAATATATATACTCATTGTTTGATGATATCACTGACTCACTACTCGGTGATGTCAATTTTCTAAAAATAAATGATTAAGTCTTCTAAATGTACTTTACCTGATTTGGTGGCAATGGGTTTTCTCCCCATTGCCAGGAATCGTATGACATCATATGATTTCTTTCAATGTTGTTGATGACAACCTTGTGCCTTCTTTCCCAATGACCCCCCTGCGGTTACAATGAAATTTAATTGACTTCTCTCAATACAGAAAAAAATGGGGATTCAAAAAAGCTATAATGAAATTTTGTGACGAATGTACCTTCATAATGTAACTTCAGCATAGCAAGTACATGTTATTCATATGTACATCTCTCTCATTAAACATGACAGGTCTGCACTTATACAGCTATACATTTAGTGACATTAAATTACAAAGAAGCTAAATTAATGCATTGGGACCATCGACTGAGTTTTATGAAAACGAACATGTCATTATGTTGATTTCGTGTGAGGGTTGTCTTGGAGGGGTTAGAAACAAGGCCATCAAATGTAAGAATTGACCTTTTGTGTCATCAATCACTTCTGGAAATGTGAGATCCCTAGCAAGGAAAATTGATGAAGTATGCGGGAACTGCAGATACCTGCACGAGTACAGAGACGCCTGTATGCTAGGAATTACTGAAACCTGGCTTGTGATCCATCGGTTCCAGATGCAGCGATGGATATGCCAAGATTCTTGCAGGTGAAAAATGACAGAGCAAACCAAAGAAGTGATAAAGTGATATGGGACTATAGGAAAAAAGACATAGAAAAGTTGCCTGCTGAGATCAACAATATGGAAGTGCAGAAAGTGGAAAAATACAAGTGTCAGGGTTTGCTCTTTGATAGCCGACGGTCTTTCTCAGGTCATGTTGAAAATTAAATGAAACAGGTTAATATAAGACTTTTGTACCAGATACCTAGCAAATATGGCTGTAAATATGCAACAATGTCTTTTCAATATGATTAACTGTTTTGATGTATGTGAATAGTGAATTTTTTAGGGTTTCCTAAATTAGAAAAGTGGACTAACTATGAGCCGTCCTCGGACAGTGTGTCAAAGGCAATGCGACTGATGGTGTCAACGACAATTATGAAATGTACTATGCTGGAATACTAGTGTTAGACAGTTGTTTTGTTAGACAACCAAGTGGGCATCGATAGAGAGTACCCTTTTCGCAAACTAATAGGTAATAGAACTTCTTCATACCTTGTTGCATAAATTTTTGGAATAATTAGTAAATCATTAATATTATTGTACAGATGTCCCAAAGTGTAAGCCAAATTTCACATATTTTTTTTTTGCTTTTGTGATCAATAAAATATCTTTATCTTTATCTTTAGAGAGAAACTGTGACAGTACATGCACCAATGCCTAAATCTACGGGTGCAACCACAGTTTCAAGTTACATCAGAGAAGGGTGTATAGCAAAGTGCAATTAAGAACTTGATGTGACCCAGGAGAGATGAATTACTCTCCCAGATCATTTGTAAAGGAAGATGCTCAATTGAGGATCTTTGGAGAAACTTGAGAACTCAGCAATGATTGTCCACTAATAGAATGTGAAACACAGGTGGTCTTAGGTCACTCAGTAGTAGCATGCTGGGCTTTCAATCACTGGGTCTCGGGTTCGATTCCCAGTCGAGCCTAAGTTGGATTGGTGCTTCATCCTTTATTTCATTGGCGGAGGCCTAGCTCAGAGGTAGCGCTCTGAGCTTCCAACCGCTGGGTCCCGGGTTCGATTCCCGGTCGAGCCTAAGTTGGATGGCTGTATCATCCTTCGTCTCATTGACATGGTCTCTGCCTGTCCTAATTAGCCCAATTGGTGCAGAAATACAGGACATAAAGCCCTAATCACCCACACACCCTTTATTTCATTGCCATGATTCCTGCCGGGCCTAATTAGCCCATCAGATGCACAAATACAGGATGTAAAGCCTTGATCCACCCACCACCAATCTTAAAGAGTTATTACAGATAAAGAATTTAGGAACGCATAAAAGAGTATTTTATTGTATGGTATTGTATTGTATTACATTTGTGTTGCTTTGTCTCAATGCTACTGGTATGAAGGATAGTCAGCTTATATTAACAGCTGCCAGAGGCAGATGTAATGATGAGATGATAAGCTACTTGGAGTCCACGCCATGTTGCATATTTACCCCATTGGTGGGATACTTTACTGCTTGCCCCAGAACAGACACACTGAGTACAAGGCACCTCTAATTTAACATCTGATACGATTGACATCTAGCTAGGATGTAGCTCATGAAGAGTGCCCGGGCGCAGGAATCAAACCCAGCTTTCAACAGTGAGGAATTGATGGATATAGTCATCATTTCATCATCTAAACTTATCCACATAAGCTTTGACCCCAGTCTGTTTTTTCTTTTCGTTTTTGTGATAAATATATAATGAAAAATACAATTTTTACCAGAGACTTAATTTTTAATATCCTCTTCTGCTGTAGTATGCAATGTGGAAGTACAGCTGGCCAGTCTAAAGACAAAGAATATTATCCAAAAGTGTAACTCCCTATACATCACATTGTAAACGCGCCTGCATAGCGCACTGGAGTTATTTAATGCCCCTTGTGGATAGTAAAATTCATTCAGAAATGCATAGATTTGCCAATTTCACATAAACAACACATTAAAATGTAATTTCCACATTACTTCATTGTCATAATGGGCGAATGGACTAAATATTTACCATATTTACGAGGTCACCAAACGCCGAAATCTGAACACTACCATGTCCGTTTCATGGCATATGAAGTCATAATTGGTCAGTATCATGTCACTCAATAGTCGCCGTGTGTTCTCTGTTCATGACGTAATCAGCTTGGTTACCAATGCGCCTCCATTTCCCTCAATGCAAAGCGCGTCCTACTTACGAGAGTGCGTGTTCTTGGTCTACAGACTCGATGTTACCCCAGCTAATGAGGACAAGCATTGAGTTACATAACTTAGGGTGATATGTAATAACCTAGAGTGATATAGAGTAAGCCTTAGGCACTTTCACTAATTGCTTTTTCTATTTTTAGAACTGAATCACCAAAGGCAAATACAAGTAGCAAATACAAGTAGCAAAGTCATAAGAGTGCTTCAATTAAAGTTTGAAGCATTTGTCTCACAGTAAATAAGAAATGTGGAGCATTGTGACTATGTCCTCTGATTGTGACCATGACTGTAGGTGCAAATTCAAAACTCTGTAAATTAATATGAGACTGTTCATTAGACAACTCAACTACATCATTGGTAGTTTAGTTTAGGTCATTTTAAAAATACTCATTCTATTAATCACAATAATATCACATGAGTACCTAGCTGCTATGTATACCCATAGAGAGCTGAGAGAGGCTCATGCTTGAACAGGCCTGCCAAGGGTTTACATATACAGGTAAAAGGTAAGGTATTATGGTAGTTGTGACATTGCTATGATTAAATCTTAGGAGGTGTTGATGTGCATTTCTGGAAAGTTTATTGATTGTACATCACATAACCCAGCAACTGTAAGATAGATGTTGTATGTACATTTTATGTTAGAGTAGGATCTAAATGAATATCCACTCATTTATCTGATGTAATTTTTATATCAAGCATGAAACTACATGTTTAAGATCCACTCCCCTTGTGATACAGCCATATCATGAAAATATTCAAATTCATCAACTTAAGTACACTCAATTTGAATACAGCTGGTGTTAATCTGAAAGGAGTACAGAGGGTTTGTTAACATAATGGCAAGAATAAGAGATTTCCTTGTGTGATTGATTTATGAAAAGAGATTTGCCTGTGTAGAGGACATTATTGGTCCTGAAAACCTAAATTTCAAAGTCCAGAATGTATATGTACTCTGTATCTCCAAAACAGTTTGGAAATCTTGATTTGGAAGGTAAACAATAAGTGGTGAATCTACATAAGAAATTCTGAGTGGTCAAGCCAGAGCCTTTAAATCATTTAACATGGAATGACTCTGATGACTTAAACTCTTGGTTGACTAGTTGGATGAATTTCTTTCATACTATCGGGAGAACTATTGGACTTAATATTAACTAATGTTATTTTTTTAGATAAGTTAGATAATGATATTTCCTAATTCCTATAATCATATTAGCCAAAACTATGAATGTGGAGGTTATTTTTTTGTCAAGTAAATAAACACTCTCTCTGCAAAGACAACATTTTCTTAATTAGCCCATCCTATAAATCTCTAATTAGAAAGAAAGAAATATTGTTAGGACCATTTGCAAAAGCAGTTAATTTTTAATTCACTTTTACATAATTAGGCAACATGGCATTTCATAAAGCCATTTATTTATTTTGTTTAGCTCACTAAAAAGCTTGAGTAAAGGTATAAGAATAATATAAAACTTATATTAAATTATATTGTGACAGTAATTGTAATTTACTTTAAAATATTGATCTAAAGTTATCAGTGTGAAGCATCTTTGAGAATAACATTTTCTTTCGGTGTAGGACTGATGATGTAGATTAGATATGTCATAATTTGCGTGGGAATTCATTGATGTTTACAACTAAGACACCCATTGATGAATTCATTAGAACATTAATCAGGCATTCAGTTAATACCTGCTAAAAGAACAAAGTTTGATGAAGGGGAAATTTGCAATGGTGTTCAGACAAAAGATATCATTTATTAAAAAACTGCAATCAGAGTTGAGTCTAGATAAAGCGTAATCTGAACTATTGCAGAATGAATGACCGAATTATCATGGGAATTGAAAGCTAGAAAACTGACATTTCAGCAAAGAATGAATGAGTGAACGAAATAACGAAATAACGAACAAACGATGTATTGATAGATTGAGATGAATGGATGGATGGATAGATAGAAAGATAGATATAAATCAAGTTTCAGCAAAAAATCTTTGGAGAACTTTGTGCAAATCCAAGAAATGTTAGCTGTTGTGTTTTGACAGGACAAACTAGCTTAACCTGCTAAATATTATTGAATTACCATAAACATGGCAAGTATCTATTTGTTATTTTGATTCATTGGTGCGATACTTTTAGAATGCGGCTTTAGTGAGAATTTCCCAGATGTCTACAAATGTATAATTCATTTAAAAGAAATTATATTAGTCGAATGCAAAATTTCAGACATTATCAATACACAAAATTCTGTAAAGAATAATTAGTAATACTGCAGAATTATTTATTTGTTCTAATGTACCGACAGTATTTAGTTAGTACAAATACATAGTAAAAATGTACGCAGATAAAAACACTTATTTTGTTGACATTAAACACAAAATATATACATACGATTGATCAATTATTGCTATTAAGATGTATTATCTATTGTCTTCAAGTTGTCAGACTTATTCAGACAGTAGCTTTGTTCATAATATAAGTACGTGATGACTTATGTAGAATTTCTCAGAGTTACAAGATCTGCACAAAGAGTATCTGAAGATGCTTCTATGCTTTTAAGATAAGTGGCACCCTTAGTATCTATATAGAGCACAGCTATTGCAAGTGTAAAGATATATAAATTCCTTGTACTTAATGTACTGTTATGCATATTGCTATACAGTGTAATTCCGCTTCAAGACACCTTTACTATAATTACGATTAATTAGTCACGCAAACTAATATGGTGATTGGATACATTCGCCTTTATTGGCACACATAAAGAAGACATGACACAGATATAACACAGAAAGATGGCTCTTGTAGACACCCCAGCAGACGAGGAGGCAGCCCAGAGCAATTCCAAGTGCTTGATGATCTAACAAAATGAGAAGTTAGCGAAACATGAGTGGTGAGAGAGAAGCTGTCAGCACGCAGCTAGCCTTGCAGACACCTTAAAAAAGCCAGAAATGTATTTAAAATACATAAAGTAGTACACATAGAACTGATGCTTCATTAGGCTCAACTTTTGCATAAAGTAAATACACTTTGAAAATCTGTACGACTAAAATTTTAAACAATCTGACTATATCCAGAATAAAATAATTGATGAAAAACGTCTAAAAAGCTAGTCAAAATTATTATAATATGATAAACCTCTCTGAGTAATCTTCCACTCAAGATATTTTCTGTATTCAAAACTAAAGTAAAATAAGTCCACTAAATTATGCAAATTCATCACCAAACTATTTTACAATAAATCCATATTTTAAATTGAATCATCGGTTCTACCCAGCATTATTTGGCAAGATAATGCTAGACCTTGGTTGCATCAGATATTGTCATAACTTCCACTTCACAAATGTACCTATCTCAGCTGCTGTTCCATCTGCAGTAATTGTCATGCTCATTAACCCTGTTGCATACACAAATTACTCTGCAAATGGGTTAATAAATTGTAGCACTATTCTGTGTTGGACCTTGAGTCAAATATTTGTGTTAAATGTGTTGTTAGTACATAAAAAGCTGGGCTAGATAATGGGAAAGTCATGTCGGAAAAGTATGACTATATCCAAAAAATCTATGAATTATTTAACTGACCAAATTAACTTAGACAGCAATCAAGCAATCAATTAATTAATCAATCAATCAGTGCATCAATCAATCAATTAGTAAACCAATCAACCAAATAATTAATCAATCAACCAACCAACCAACCAACCAATTAATCAACCAATCAATCAACTAATCAACCAATCAATTAATCAACCAACCAATTAATAGACCAATCAACCAAATCATCAACCAAGCAAAACAATATGCGACATATTTTGATGCCCTTTATGAACAATCCATCATTTGATGTAAATTACAAGAGTGTGCGGAATTTAACTCAGGACCAAATGACCTAAATAGAAATTGGCTGGTATACAAATATTCTCCAATGAAATGTGCTTGTCCAATTGAATCTCCTCATTCATCATGTGGCTGACCCGTATTTTGTTATATTGGTCAGGAAAATGTTTAACGTATATTGGATCCATGTCAGGTGACGTCCAATCAAAGGCATGTTCTGGTAAAAACTGCAGACTTTTATGTGACATTTCATTAGAGAATATAACAAATGGTGGATGGAAAGTCGACCAATATAGAGTTTTATTGTATGCAGAAAGCTATATTGGACTCCTTGCCATCCACTATCTGTATTTTATCAAATAAGCTGACTAATCTTTTTCACCACTATGCCACAAAGGTATAAAGTAATGCATAATTAAATCATCCAAATGTAAATTGTAATCTTCTTTAAAATGTGTTACACTTCTTTTGTCCTTTAACACATTCTATGGATGTAACAATAGGTGCAAAGAAGTGCTTCTCTGCAATATTAACAATGGATACCCATGGGATTAATACCAAAGGAAGCCCTCACCTTAAAAGCATAAAAGCTTAGCTACAAAGACTCTGGAAGCGTCTTGTCACTTTGTATAGATGTCTGGACAAATCCTTGTATTCCCAAGTTACCAACTAAGTACTGTGTCTGTCTGACAGTCTGACAGTCTGACAGTGTGTAACAGTCTGACAGTGCATCACACCTAAGGGAGAATGGAGTTGAATTGCAATAGAAACTGGTTCATTCTACACCATAAACTTGCCTCAGACTACAGTAAGTTTGGATATAGGTAAAAAATTGTACAGTGGGACCCCAAAGTTTACATACATCAAAGCAAAATACAGTTTAATTCCATTTCCACATTTTTTCTTTTAGAAATATGATCACCTTTCTGCACATTATGATCACCTTTCTGCACATTCAAATTGCATAATAATTCTAACTTTTTGTTTATTTATATCAAAAGGTTTCTATTTGTTTTCACTTAGATGATTTGATTCATAATTTCATCTATGACATCTCTGTTATAGGTCCTGTTAAACCATTATGCCCTACTGTAGTGATATGGAATGTATAATTATAGAAGTGATATCTTGCACAATAAATGAATTACAGCAGATTTCATAGACTTGGAAACTTAACACTAGATGATGTCACATGAATCGAGTACTCCCATTGGCTGAGAATATTCCACAGCCAATTGGAATCCTAGATTCATATGACGTTATCTGCTGTTAAGTTTTCAAGACTATGAGTTCTAATTTTAAATTAACTTGATGTTTATTTTTATCACAGGAATATTATATAAATCTAGTGAGATATCTATTAATCACAATGCATTGGAATGATTATTGGCACAACTGTTATATTGTGAATTTAAACTATTTCTGCCCATTCACCACTAACTACTTCTACTTTATGCCAAACTAAGAAAATAAAACTAAGAGACCACTCTGCCATCGCAAGAATGACAGAATCAACTCGCTTTGAATTATTTATAAGGTTACACCTGCGTTTGGTGATTCCCACAAAAAGTAACAAGGCCTTCAGGGGGCACTATGACTGCAAAGACAATAAGATGACATCACTAAATAATTTTTACATGGATAACATCACAGAATAGATGACATCATCAAACAATACTTATCTCTCAGATGATGGAAATGAGCTCAGTCACTTCTCTGCCCCCTTATGGATGCAGGGAGCAACATATAAAAAAGTTGATTACATCATAACACCGAGCACAATCACCAATGAAAAGTAAACACCAATTTTGATGTTATGGGTAATTGTTTCCCGCAAAAAGCGACCTCTAGTGTTGCTTTTTATCCCCATTACCAAAAAAAAACATTTGAATCTCGGAATGACCCATCCATCATTTGAAGTGGAGACGGCCGTCAAAAGAATTTTCTCAAGCAGGCAAATCAGTTACGTTCATACCATAGTGATAGAATACTACTTATAAAAACTGATTGGAAACAATAGAACAGGATAACTAGTGTCAGTGTATTACAAACATAAGGACAGGTGGAATCAACATGAGGTTTTACTGTATGTACAATTTCAGCATATGAATGCTTTGCATTGGGGTGCATGTACCAGAAACCAAAATTATCTAGAATCATTTCACAGGGTTAAAAGATGAGATGATATACTACCATGGATGAGCTGATGATGATGAGTACATTCTCATGTGATGGGACAGGGACTGAGATGTGGCTCATAAACAGTGCAGGGAGTGGGCTTTGAACCCATTCACCGACAGTCACTCCCATGGATGAGATGATGATGATGAGTACATCCCATGTGATGGGACAGGGACTGAGATGTGACTTATAAACAGTGCAGGGAGTGGTCTTTGAACCCATACACCCAGTCACTACCATGGATGAGATGATGATGAGTACATCCCATGTGATGGGACAGGGACTGAGATGTGGCTCATAAACAGTGCAGGGAGTGGTCTTTGAACCCATACACCCAGTCACTACCATGGATGAGATGATGATGAGTACATTCCTTGTGATGGGACAGGGACTGAGATGTGACTCATAAACAGTGCGTGCATGGAGCAGGCCTGACGCCTTAAGCCCCGTTCCCCCATAGCCGAGTTTCTCGTAGTCAACTCGTAGTATTATGTAACACGCCTCTCGGGCCCAATACGTACTAAACTCTGTGACTACTCCTCGCACTCGGGAGATACTTGGCGAGTAACTCCTGGGACTCGTAGCCAACTCCTGAGATTTGGAGCCGATAGCCGAGTATGCCGTGCAGCACGGCACACTCGGCGGATTTTCCAGGAGTTTCAAAAACTCGGTCATGACTCGCCGAGTACCAGGAG
Source organism: Alitta virens (assembly GCA_932294295.1). Lineage (NCBI taxonomy): Eukaryota > Metazoa > Annelida > Polychaeta > Phyllodocida > Nereididae > Alitta > Alitta virens. The sequence goes on along the minus strand of OW028576.1, from coordinate 48,442,790 downwards.
TCACTCGCCGAGTAACTCCTCTAACTCGCCGAGTTACTCCTCGAGCTCATCGAGTTACTCGGCGCTAATTTCACTCGTATTACACTCGGTGGGATGTTCGGGAGTAACTCGGCGAGTTGTAGGAGTAACTCACCGAGTTGTAGGAGTAACTCGTCGAGTAACTCGCCGAGTTCTACCTTTAGTACATGCATCATCAGCGTATGGGGTCGTATATAATTTAAAAGGCCGCTGCTCCTCTAATATTAGACCGATTTTCGTCAAATAAAGATTGTTTTGTAGTATAATTCATAGTGACTCCATAGTGACTCCAAATATTAAGCGAGATATTCGTCTGAGAAGGCAGCTAGGTTGGCGGAGGCAAACAGTGGTGCTCTCGCAGACGTCCGCGCCCGGACTGTATCAATGCAGGTAAGGCTGAGCGCTACTTTAAAAGGCTGCTGCTCCCCTAATATTAATCCGATTTTCGTCAAATAAATATTGAATTATAGTCGAGTTCATACTTATTCCACACAGATTTTCAGATTGAAAATAGACCAAATATTAAGCGAGATATTCGTCTGAGAAGGCAGGTAGTCTGGCGGCGGCAAGGTGCTCTGTGTATGGCCCTGACTTGAATGGTGTGGTCAATATGTTTGACCATTTTATATACATTGTTTGGATGAGCTTTATTGCAATTCATTTCTACTCATTCTGCCAACTGCCATGACTGTTATGTCAATTGCTATTAGCATTTTGAATGATACAAAGAATAGGTGTAGAGAATACAGCAAATTCCATACATGTGTCAATTGCCTAATTGCCTAAATTGGGGTTCTTTGACCTGTCATTTCGTTCAAAGATGACACAGTAATTGCTATTAGCATTTTGAATGATACAAAGAATGGGTGTAGAGAATACAGCAAATGCTCAATACATGTGTCAATTGCCTAATTGCCTAAATTGGGGTTCTTTGATCTGTCATTTCATGGTTTGTTCAAAGATGACACAGTAATATGACATTCTCTTGATTGTCATTCACAATTACAAAAATATGTAATTGCTTTCATTAATTAAAAGCAATATATTTTATTTTAATTACCAGGCAATGATTATATTTGTATAACTTTCTTATCTTTTTGTGTTAATTTGAATCTTATTGTGATATTATGATCAGTATAAATTTGTTAATATTTTTGTAAAATTTGTTAATATTTTTGTAAAATTTAAATCTAATATTGATATTGTAATTAGTATTTGTGATTTGATCTGTGATTTTATTTGCTATCTTTAATTTACTTATACTGGTGCTCCCTGAAGCGTCCGCGCCCGGACTGTATTAATGCAGAAAGCTGAGCGCTTCTTTAAAAAGCTACTGCTCCCTTAATATTAGTCAGATTTTCGTCTAATATGATTGAATTGTAGCATAGTTCATACTAATTCCACACGTCTTTTCAGATCGAAAATAGACCAAATATTAAGCGAGATATGCGTCTGAGAATGCAGGTAGGCTGGCATCGGCCTATCATTCGACGGGTGACTCGCCGCTGACGTAGCTACCTTGCTTAACCCGGCGAGTCACTCCCACAACTCGGCGAGTCACCCGCCGAGTCACCCGCCGAACCCGCCGAGTAACTCGGCGAGAAACCCGCCGAGTCACTTTTTCCGCCAGAATTCGTCGCAAACTCCTCAAATTTTGGCTGTTACGTAATACTACGAGTTGACTACGAGAAACTCGGCTATGTGGGAACGGGGCTTTAGCACTCAGAGTCACTTCCACAGAAGTATATTTGTCTTGTCTCTTAGCAACAGTCTCAGCATTATTGTATGGCATTCTATGAATATCCAATGGTTAGAACAATAGGGTACAAACAATAGTTTGAACAATTGGCTACACAATCGCACTAACTAACGCCAGAGAACACACCATGGAATCAGCCTCAATTTGTTACCATTGTTCTTTTTGCTTCTAGGAGTTCTATTGTGACGTCAAAATATGAGATCAATTGTCTGATAAAAGAATCGGTTAGAGATACAGATATGGCCCATACTTTGTCTTGGGTATATGAGAAAAAGATCAATATTCTTGCTCTACGAAAGTTTTGGTAGGTTTACCATTAAATTTGGGTGGCTCGTTTACTTCATTTCTTCAACAAATACACTATCACTTTAGCTTGAAAGGAAGGAGGTGGGTTGATTAGGGCTTTAAGTCCTGTATTTCTGGGCCTGTTGGACTAATTACAGGAAGGGACCATGGCAATGAGATGAAGGATGAAACAGCCATGCAACTTAGGCCCCACCAGCCAGTGGTTGGAAGCTCAGTGCGCTACTACTGAGCTCGCCCCAACTCTAGGACAGTAATTAAGGAACTGCAATTATTTGTATGAAAAAGGAAGAAATTTTGAAATCAAAACAACAGCTAATTGTTAGACGCATGATTATCTTATAAGCACATCTTATGTTATAGGCTAAAATACGTTATGGAAAGTGCAGCCCTCTAAGGCAAGTTCTTGCTGCTCTTGAGGGTCGATTAATGAGATAGAGAAAGGGGTCCACACCATTTTACACATTTACCCCATTGGTGGGGTCTTTTATTTGCCACAGCATAGACACTGAATACAAGGTACTTCTAATTTAACATTCAGCTCAAATGCAGCTCATGAAGAGTGCCTAGCCCGGGATTGAACCTTGGTCCTTCAGAGGAGTGATAACACTTTTTTCTTCTTTTATGCTCTATTCTTATTATTCATTATCACAAGGCCAATGTCTCTAACTTGACCAGACCTATGTGGCAGTAAATGACACCAAGCAAATCTCATGATTCCGGTGACATAATATTAGGGTCACTTGACACTTGTGGCAGTTTAATATATCACCCCAATGCTTGTTTTCATTAATAATTCATAGACACAATGAGAAGGAGCCAAAAACATTCCCAGAATGCAGAGCATGCACCAAATGGCATAACACCCACCCAAGGTCAAACCAGGTTAATCCTTCCATGACAATAAAAAACCTGAGATGACTTTCAGAGTGGCAGGCATTTGGTAGAGTTGAAAGCACACTCTTAGCACTGTTTATGAGCCACATCTCAGTCCCTGTCCCATCACATGGGATGTACTCATCATCTCATCTATGGCAGTGACTGTGGGTGCATGGGTTCAAACCCCACTTCCTGCACTGTTTATGAGCCACATCTCAGTCCCTGTCCCATCACATGGGATGTACTCATCATCTCATCTATGGCAGTGACTGTGGGTGCATGGGTTCAAACCCCACTTCCTGCACTGTTTATGAGCCACATCTCAGTCCCTGTCCCATCACATGGGATGTACTCATCATCTCGTCCATGGCAGTGTATGTGGGTGCATGGGTTCAAAGCCCACTCCCTGCACTGTTTACAGCCACATCTCAATTCCTGTCTTATCACATGGGATGTACTCATCATCATCTCATCAATGGTATTGATAATATCGAATGCACTTACCACCTATGCGTTATTGTTACTGCCTTGCAACTTTGCCCCTTAGCCTTTTCCCTTAAAACAAGACATAATGGAACCTAATAGACAGATAGACAGACAGACATAAATGTGCCCAATTTCTACCTTCAAGCAATTGGCAGTTAAGAAACTAGCCACAGTGAATTGAGAACATCTGCCTCTAAGTATTTTGGATTAATCCCTCCCCGAGGTGACTCACTGGAATTACTGTTAAGAAGATTTAGTTGAACGCTGACTTCAATACATGCCCAGCTGAGTAATGCAGCTGAAAAACACAGCTGTATTCCTTCAACTGAAGTGCATGGATATTCAACTTGCAGCTGGGTGGCCTAATGGTTAAGGCATCTGCCAATTTCATATTGGTCAGCTCTGCTGAAGGTACCGGGTTCAATCCCCGTGCTGGGCACTCTTCATTAGCTACATCCCAACTGTATGTCAACTGCATGAGATGTTAAATTGAAGGTGCATGCGTTGTACTCGGCGTCTATGCTGGGGCAAGTAAAAAACCTCACCCATGGGGTAAATGTGTACAAATGGTGTGGACTCCGAGTAAGCCCTACCATCTCAAGATGACATGTGCCTCTGGCAGCTGGTCATATAAGCGTACTAAGTTTCAGACCCAGTAGCATTGACAAGCAAATAGAATTTTACCAATGGTGAGCGATACTGATCTATTAAGATTTATTCGGAGCTATGTAGAGCTATACAGAACTAGGACTAACTACAAGTGTGAGAAGCTACTAAAGATGGTCTAGTCAGCCTAACTTAAGTCATATTATGCCAAAAGAGGGATATGTGTGTTAATTATGCATGTCAACCTAAGAGGTCACTCGAGTCAGGACAAGTCAGGACTAGGCATGGACAGATAGGCAGGGAGCATGATGTGTAGGGAAAGTTAGGAGCATGGAGACTGGAGTAGAGGGCATTAGGTGTAGGGAGAACTAGGTGAAGGAAGTGAAAGGGGGACAGATAGATAGATAGATATGGGAAGTGCAGCCTTCTAAGGCAAGTTTTTGCCACTATCGAGGATTGATTGAGGAGGTGAGAGAGAGGAGCCCACCCATGTCACACACTTACCCCATGGGTGGGATCTTTTACTTGTCTCAGCATATACAGCATAGAGTACAAGGGACCGCCAATTTAGCGTCTCATCCGAAACGACATCCAGCTGCGATGATGCTCATGAAAAGGGGAGCTATCAGTAACAATTGCTATGGTTAAAGGTAGTGTATAAAAATAAGAACCAAGGGTGAGAGCCTAGCTCAGTGGTGGCGCACTGGACTTCCAACCACTGGGTCCTGGGTTTAATTCCCAGTCGAGCCAAAGTTGGATAGCTGCTTCATCCTTCATATCATTGCTGCAGTCCCTGCCGGTCCTAATTAGCCCAACAGGTGCAGAAATACAGGACATAAACACATGAGATCTGACCTATTAGAGTCTGCAACACAATAACATAATCCTCATACCTGAGTACTAATGATTGAACATGTTATGGCAGAATACCCATGGAAACTGGTTTATAAAAGGGTGCTTTTATTATACCAGGAATATTTGGGTCATGCAAGTAAACACCATACCCATCATACAATTAATTCACAAACCAATTCTACTAACATAAAATTGGTGGGCACACTATGTATGGTGACCGAACAGGTCAATTCTTGATCTCGTGGTCTCGTGGTTTCGCGGGGAAACAGTCACTTTCATACCTTGACAATCCCAATTTCACACCAAATAAGTTACCCATTTTTGCACCAGAAAAGTATCAACTTTCACACCATGACAGAACCAACTTAATGTAGCAAATCTTACAAAGTTGCATGCTTGGAGTTAATTGAATTAGCCTTCACTTCCGTGGTGCGAAAACTACACTGTCAGGGATCGACACTTTAATATCTCTGTTACTTTCGTGGTACGACATGTACTATGTGTCATGGTGCGAAGGTGTTTCGTGGTAAGAAATTACCTACTGGCAAGGGGTTAAGCTTCGTATCAGAAAATGTAGCCCTTGGCCACCATAAGTGTGAGAGTCATACTTGTTAATTGAAAGTGGCCCACATGATAAATTGCTCAAGATGGCGGCCATCATTTGTAAGTGGGTCACGTGATACATGTCGGTCTAAGTAAAACAAAATGGCTGCTGCCAAGAGTGATTAATCAAAATGGCGCAGGTGTGATTACTTAGAATCGATGGAAGGTTTCGCGTAGGAAGTAGTTGGTGTTATAGTAGATTAAGATTCAATTAGGAAATGAATCTAGAAGTTCCGTCCGCTCAAGTTGTCCATGATAATTAGTCCAAAATGAATTAGGGCTGTAGCGTTCATTCCGTGAGTTGTTCAGATTGAAAAGGTTAATGTTGGTATCCGTTACGTTAACGCATTGGTCAACTCAGCTAAAGGCCCTGGGTTCAATTCCGAGGAGGGTGGGAGGGTGGGGGGGGGGGGGGGGGTACAGTTGGAATCCTGGTCCAGGCTTCCTTCTACGAGCTACATCCTATCTGGATGTCATCACCTGAGACATTTAAAAATAGGAACAGCCTGATACTCAGTGTCTATATGCTGAGGCAAGTAAAATACCCCACAGATGGGGTTAATGCGTAACATGGTGCGGATTCTAATCAGTAACATCTCAAGATTAATTGTAGTCAGCCTGCATCTGATCCTATAAGCTCACCAAGCTTCAGATGAGTAGTATATGAAATAAATAAGGAAAATAAATGGGCATTACTTGTACAATGTTGAATGGTATTTTAAATTTCAACTCATAAATCTCTAGTTTACGAAGACTACAATAATTTCTGGTAGCTGGACTGGCTAAGCTTCAGACCCAGTAGCATTGAGAAATGTATGACATAGACTTGAAGCTTGCAAGCACCACAAGAAAATGGAGGGTGGGGGCCTAGCTCAGTGGTAGTGCGCTGGGCTTCCAACCTCTGGGTCCCGGGTTCAATTCCCGGTCGAGCCTATGTTGGATGGCTGTTTCATCCTTCATCTCATTGCCATGGTCCCTACCTGTCCTAATTAGTCAGAAATACAGGACGAAAATGCCCTAATCCACCACCACCACCACCACAAGAAAATGCGCATTATAGACAGCTGTGTAATTATGGTGAATACTGGCAAATATCTAATTGAATCAGAAAGTTATGAATGTTTATAAATAACACTGGAGTGTTATTTGCTCTACATTGTTTTGTAATGACATTGCTGTTTGTAGCCCACAGTCACCAAAATATCCACATTAGGACAAATCATATGTAGGTTAATGACGTCCGGTGTAATTTCCCTTCTATGTGTTTTCGAGTAACTTCTTTTGTTATCTGTAACCTCAATAATTATTCTGTCATTAATGTATGCAATTATTCAATCAGCCCGAATAATGTAGAGAAAATTACTTTTTCTAAGAAGAAGCACAAATATATCACTTATAGTAACAACAAACCTATCTGGAGAAATATGTTTTTGTCTGCCAGATACTTTTTTTCTGTTGCTAATTTTGATGAATTTGTTACTGTCCCAGTCCCAGGTAAATCAAGCAAAATCGGAAAATATTCTATAAATAGGTACACACTACATAATGAATTGTAATGAGAAAGTAGTTTTTACAACAAAATATTGCTCATTTATTAGGTGTGCACTTTTTCACCGACAGTATCTGTGTTATCTAATTTCTAGTTTATTATGATGCTATTAATTTTTGTTTTCTTACATTTTGGATCACTTAATGCTGAATGCTGTAACAGGTCTAATAGCATAATTATTGAATGTGTCATATAAGACTTATTGCATGTTTTCACTTCTACTTTTATTCTGATACAAACATTACTAGATGATGTCATAATGAGGACACCACTACATCTAAAAAAGAATAATTAATACTTGAAAACTTTTTCTTTTAAATCTTTTTTTCCAAGTTCAAGCTTAATGCTGTTGTCTATAATCCTAATGAATGTTGAGGTTTTGATCGAATGTTTCCTCCATAGATAACTCCAAACACATGAAATCAGTAACCCCTTCATTTTCTTTGGTTTATTTCGTTAGATTTCTTAGAATGGGTCATAACAACAACATAAAACTGCACAGACAACACCACTCTAAGATTTTATCTTGGGTCTTACAAGATCTAGCACTGAATGGCTAGAGATTAGAAGACTATCAACACATAAATGTCCGCTAGAGGGCTCTGATATCAGTAACCCCTAAGTTTATGGTCTCACTGGGGTCCATTTGGTCAATTTTTATTGTTATTTTAGAAGGATAAGTTTGGCAATAAAAAAATAAAAGAAGTAAATAATACTAAAACATAGAGTGCATAGCAACACAACCTCGGTAAACACTTACATTTCTAGTGTGACAGAACTTGGCAATAATTCATTAATATATGAGGAGAAAAAACATTTACTAAGAAGGTAAATATAAAAATAATACAAAACATAGATTACATGGCTAATCAACATTTGCGGTCACAGTTGTAGGCAATATAATTTTTATCATGTTTTATGGGCACTCACTTCCAATTCCAAATTTTTTATCTATTTATATAATGGCCATTCTGTACATTTCAATAACAATTCCAGCCAAAGTTTCAGCGTTTGTATCAGAATAAAAGCAGAAGTGAAAACATGCAATACGTCTTATAAGACACATTCAATAATTCTGCTATTCTCATGAATAGACCTGTTACAGCATTCAACATGAAGTGATCCAAAATGTAAGAAAACAAAAATTAATAGCATCATAATAAACTAGAAATTAGATAACACAGATACTGTCGGTGAAAAAGTGCACACCTAATAAATGAGCAATATTTTGTTGTAAAAACTATTTTATCATTATAATTCATTATGTAGTGTGTACCTATTTATAGAATATTTTGCCACATGCATGATGACATTACTTGGTGATATAATCAGAAGCCAATATTTGACAAGCAAAGCTTTAACAATGCCTTCTGCATTTCGATGAGTTCATATATCAAAGATTATGAAGTAATTTCAAACATGTCTGTTATTTTCCTGTGTGGCTCAAAACTTACAAGTTTTTTCTCATTAAAATATTTTGTGACATTTGTTGATCAGACTTCCTGGATCGTAGAATATATTTTCAATACTTTTCAGTATTATGGCTAAGAACAATTATAGATATTCTTTCAATCATATTTCGCCTAACTATTATTATTCCTTCACTCTTTTATTAGTTATTTTATCATTCCAGAATGTCAAAGCATCAATACTATCAATTAACCTCAATATATCATAATCAACCAATACTATAATCATTATCATCCCATACATATATGATACATATTCCACTTGAAAGTGCCAAAAGCTCAGCTGAATCCAAATATCAGAAATAAAAAAATCTTGACCAAAAACTCTTTTTTTCATGAGCTACATCACAGCTGCATGTCAAATTGAATTGGAGGTACCATGTACTCAGTGTCTATGCTGAGGCAAGTAAACGACCCCACTCATGGAGTAAATATGTAACCTGGACTCCAAGCAGCCTGTCATCTCATCATTACATCTACCTGTGGCAGCTGGTCATATAAGCTGACTTAGCTTCAGACCCAGTAGCATTGAGATATTGAGACATTTGAGACATGAGACATTGAGACATTGAGACATTGAGACATTGAAACATTGAAACATTGAACATTGAGACATTGAGACATGAACATTGAGACATTGAGACATTGAACATTGAGACATTGAGACATTAAGACATTGAACATTGAGACATTGAAACATTGAACATTGAGACATTGAACATTGAGACATTGAGACATTGAACATTAAGACATTGAACATTGAGACATTGAAACATTGAACGTTGAGACATTGAGACATGAACATTGAGACATTGAGACATTAAACATTGAGACATTGAGACAGGAGACATCTACCACACTATCTGAGGCATAGAATATACTTTTATAATTATGTAGTAGAAACCAATATTTATACTCTACATTTGCAGTAATCAAGAGCGCATTTATTTTACACACAATTTGAGAGTGGACTTTCACAGCAATTGCTCAGATTTTCCACAAGCTTCCACAGTTAAACCAGAGAAATTGGAAAGCATTTTTATTCCAATTTCTGTCTGTTGCTTCTTACTTTTTCTGTAAAATGTAGGACAAAATAGAAAAAAAAAATCTGGGACATTGTCCAGATTCCAGACCATACTAAATTAGATTGAAAGATCGCCCAGATCAGTGTTGAATTTCTAAAAGACCTTAACTTCAGGAACTAGATGTATTGCCTGCTTCGGAGCAAATAAAATACCCCACCAATGGAGTAAACGTGCAATGGTGTGGACTCTCAGTTTCTCTATCTCATCATTACATCTGCCTCTGACAACTGGTCATATAAACTGGCTAGGCTTGAAACCAAGAGCATGGAGACAGACATTGTTCCTTAAAGACTTCATGGCTGTAATTGTATTGTATTGTATTATTATTTTGTATTGTATTGTATTGTATTATTTTTTTATTGTTTTGTATTGTATTGTATGGTACGGTATTATTTTGTGTCCAAGACATTTTGAATTTGGAAAGTACTGTCTCATTCCAGTGTAATCCACTGCATTTTAATTGAATTGGTTTTTTTATTGAAATGTATATTATTGCTGTTGAATATATGCGATATTGTATTGTATTGAATTTATTGTATTGTATTGTTTTGTATTGCATTGTATTGTGTTTTGTTGTATTGTATTGTATTGAATTGTATTGTATTGTTTTGTATTGCATTGTATTGTATTGTATTCTATTCTATTATAATACTATTATTTCAGGACAAGTCAGTAGATTTAACGACATTAATTCTTTGAAACAGATCGGTATTTGAACTCAACAAGATATATGTGGGACTTCAACCTAAACTGGAGGACATTGCATTTTCCAAAGAAAATAAAATTAAGACAAGAAAGGAAGAAAACTTATAGCTCTCAGGAGCCTCATCATTTACAAAGCTTTTGGGGTTTTTTTGGAAGAGCAAAGCAAAGTATAAAGTCTAGACTAAACTGACTTGTAACCAAACCTAAGAACAACTGATATCATAGCAATAGTGGATGGTGAGAAGTCCAACATTGAGTTTTGTGGATGGGGAAAACTCTTACAAGCAAATTTGAAACCGAGGCAAATATAATTCCCCGAATCCCACAAAACTCTATGTTAGATGACAAACCATCCACTATATTATCCACATTGTACAGCATACACTGCAGCCACCCAACATACACTGCACAGCCATCCAACACACTCAGTGGTTGTCCAATATACTCTGCTGCTGCACAACATACACCTATGCTGGATGAAGGCGAAAAAGTATAACGTGGTCTCGCACCACATCGGAAAATTAGTAATATAGATAATATAAAAAGGTGGTAAATGAATACAATTTTCAGTGAAAAACCCACACGGTTAGCTTCGATACGTAAATGAGGACACACAATGACTATTTGTGTGTTGGTTTTATAACACCACCAGTAATAGCTGTTAATCTGAATAAATAAATGAAAAACAAACGTGTAAAAGAAATCACATGAGTAAAAAGAACAAAGAAAAGGAATCATTTAGGTATAATGGTGTATGCATATTTCCACATAATCAACTAATGCCACTTAACCAAATTAGACACATCATATATGAACCTTAGTCTTGCAATATTATTATTAGCACAAGTATTGCCAGTTGAGTATATTGATGATATAATGCAATTATGTCTGATAAAATGATAACAGATGTAATCTACCAAATATACAACAACATAAACACTCTGTACCCAAAGCCAATGAATGCAGAACACAAGTCATGTGACACATGAGGAGGATTAACCTACAGTAAAATTTATATTAATAGTGACTAATACAATTGTATAATAATCATATGATAATAACAATATTATAAATGTCTAATGAATTGGACTATTGCTAAATGATACCATGATAAAATAACACATACCTTGACAATAATGAGTTGACATGAATTGTTGCCTTGACATTGGCACTTGAATGAATGAATGATTTGAAGTTGCTATTGCTTACAATTCCACAGGAAATGATTAATATTCATAAATTAGCCAATTACAACTAACTATATCATGAGCTGGACATGTGCAAGATTGGTCGCTACTGAGACAAACAATGAAACTGTGATGATATTGATTCAGGCAGAGCAAGGAAATGCACCTGTGATTTCTTAATCACACATTAATAGTTGAAATAAGTGAATAAAACTAGGTAGGTCAATAAATGAGAAGTTTACAATAATACATCTAAGAGCAATTGTATACATATATAACATATTAGGCATAGAATGTAACAACACTAAACAGCCTTATTTCTGTTTCATCTTTGGTGAAAATATTACATCTGCTACTTCCATCGCTACTTTCAATAATTTGTAGTATTATTTAATAAATTGTAGTATTATTTAATAAATTGTATCATTTAATAATTTGTAGTATTATTTAATAAATTGTAGTATTATTTAATAAATTGTATCATTTAATAATTTGTAGTATTATTTAATAAATTGTAGTATTATTTAATAAATTGTATCATTTAATAATTTGTAGTATTATTTAATAATTTGTAGTATTATTTAATAAATTGTAGTATTATTTAATAAATTGTATCATTTAAAAATTTGTAGTATTATTTAATAAATTGTAGTATTATTTAATAATTTGTAGTATTATTTAATAAATTGTATCACCCCCAATCTGAGGAATATCATTTTTATCGCTAACACTGTATTTAATTGTAATACAAGAAAATATTAAAATACTGATGAAGGATTCTGCAAGACATTCCTCATCACATTTCTTGGGTCTTCTGAATTTCCAGCTTCATTCTGTTTCTCTTTATAAACAGATGATCTGCATATATGCATGAAACAGAGGCCATTGGGGTAATCACATTTAGCCCTAAATCCTTTTGTATTCATGGAAAATGAACTGTTCTCAGAAAATCCTCAGACAATTGTGAGCACTCGAATTGTGCTCGATACTCTTGTACACTACGGAATCCGATGCGTTATTCATGTAGCGAACGAGTAAAGAGAAAATGAAATTTGTGACCATTTCCCAATTGAAGCCATCTCATAATGAAGCTCATTGATCATATTTCTTAAATTGAAGTGCTTTTCATCACAAACAAAGTCCACTTCACAATTAATATTCAATGTCTCAATGCTACTGGCAGCTTAGATGACTAACCTCAGGCAGATATAATGATGAGATGATATGCTGAGTTCACACCATATTACACATTTACCCCATGCGTGGGGTCTTTTACTTGCCTCAGCATAGGCACCGAGTACAAGGCACCTCTAATTTAGCATCTCATCCAAAGTGCCATATAGCTGAGACGTAGCTCATGAAGGAAGCCTGGTTTGGGATTCGAATCCAGGACCTTTACAGCAGCCTTAACCACTTAACCACACAGCTGCAAAAATCCCTGATGATGGTTCCTATTTTCTGTTCTTTTTCATTAATTTTACTGTCAACAGTTCAGACCCTTTGATTTCAACTCTTATTTCTTGTCATTTGCACAAATTTCATTGATTTAGGTCAATGTTTCACAATATTAAAAACCCAAACACGACTAATTCAATATTATGAATTGCCAACTTTTGTCACAAAAGCAGAAAAAGAAATTCATTCCCGTTTTGTTTTTTTAAGCAAATAAACAACACGAGAGACAAGTTTGTTTTTCCAGTTGACATTATGCTTGAAGGGAGCTCGATTTGCTTTGGCCATATAGCACTATGTTCTCAATTCAGCTGCTGTGAGCCAATCAAAATATTTCATGGTCATCCAGCATGAGTGTATGTTGGATGGCTGGAGAGTATATTGGATGGCTGAAGTATATGTTATACTGAGTAGACAGACAGACAGCTAGACAGATAGACAGAAACTTATTTACAATATATATTTACAATAGATGGTCTGAAACTAATGATTAATGTTTGTGAAAAGTTCTCTAAACAATTCAATGTATCCTTTAATGGTGACAAGAGCCAGTTGATTAAATTCTCTGGTGGACGACAAAGCCATGACTTTGCAAGGGAAAGGTTGCCAAGTGAATTGCACAGACTCTGTGGTGCACCTAGGTCATAAACATTTCTCAAATCCGCGTCAAGATGACCTGGAGAGCATAGTGAGAAATTTCAACGGACAATTTAACATGTTTAGGGCCGAATTTCAATGCATTCCAGCACAAGTGAAAAATACTTTGTTTGTGGCGTATTGCACATCATTGTATGGAGTACAACTGTGTGACCTTCAGAAGGGTCACAAACTACATGTGGCATACAGGAAGAGCATCAGAACATTGTGGGGTCTTCCCTACAGAACCCACTGCAGTCTACTACCTTGTATTACCAAAAGCAATTGCTCGGTGCACATGTGCATTAAACGGTTCATCAAATTTGCAAATAGTGTACTGCAACATGAATTCCCAGTTGTCAGATATATATTTAAGGTGGCCCTCAGCCATAGCAACTCTGTGTTCACACGTAACCTTCACTGCTGGTAACTTGTGTGGTCTCAACACTGCTTATCTGGTGAATTTGGATGTAGCAGAATTATCTCAGATAGTGAACAGAGACTGTGATGCCAATTGCTACACACAAGAAGATACTGTCACAGGAACAGCTATTAGAGACTTAGTTCTTGTCTCACAAAGACAGTTGTTTTCAATTTTGGACAGACAAGATGCTTTACAATTTCTAAATTTTTTATGTACAACTTGATTTTTTATTTTATTTATATTGATGCTTCCATAAACTGTTCGATTTAATTTTGTACTATGTAGGTACAAATAAACATAATAATAATAAAAAAGAAACATAGTATTTACATGTACACAATAAAACAAATAATAATAAAAAAATATCTTTAGAAAATAAAAAAGATTTAAAAAAAGGGAGAGGGGAAAAAAATTAGGGTATGAAAAAGAAAATATATTCATACTGTTAAATCGTAGTAAATACTCTTAATTTCTCTTCATTGGGAGATCTCCCAAAGACTTCCGGAAAAATTTAAAAAAAAATCATCCCACAAAACTCTATGTTGGTCACCTGCATTGGGGCTCAGCACTCTACCATCACCATCCACTATAGTAATTGTTATAATATGGATTTGTGCATTGGTTTAGTGTCACTAGTCAGATGTTTGGTCATGCTGTATGAGCAGCTGCTAGAGACAGATGTTATGATGACATGACATTGATAAGGCTTAGCGGCACTGTAACACACATTTACCCCAGAGCAGGTATAGATATACTTGTTTGTGGCACAAATACAGCCTCTCGCTGAAGTTGAATAACTAAATTGAATCCACCAGCTGACCTGTTTAAATATGAGTCTTTTTCAACTCTTTCTCAACTCCCTGGGGAGTATACAGCCCATTACACAGAATTACCTACATTGGGGCTAAGCCCTCTACAATCACCATCACAGCCTATAGCCAAGTACTCATTTACACCTGGGTGGAGTGGAGCAAAGAGTTACAGAGGATCTGCTCAGTTCCTCCATGCCATGGCTGGGGCTCAAAGCCACAACTTTGCGATTTGCAGGTGAGCGCTTTGACCATTAGACAAAGTCATCGCCACTTCACATTGACGTCAGATAAACGACGGACTGACCTGAGTTTTGCGTCCCGTAGTTAATTTCTTAACAATCTTATAAATAATGCACGCTATTATGCTCTTAATATTGGCTGCATTAATTATAATGAAGGTTCATTGACTCATTACACCAACTAGGCACCACTCACAGCTCTTGCAGAAGAATGACATTACAATATAATAAGGATAATGATTTGATAATAGAATAATCAGACAAAAGAAACCAGCCTAATGATATATGGCATTGTAATAGGCATGCCTCATTTCCTGGTGATTCAATTAACTGATCATTAACTGAATATAATGTGTAATTAACTTATCATTAGGAATGTCAACTTCTGGAAATATCTTGCCACATTGAGCCAACAGCTACATCTGTTAAATTGGAGGTGTCTTGCACTCGGTGTCTATGCTGAGGCAAGTAAAAGATCCCACCCATGAGGTAAATGTGTAACGTGGTGTGGACTCCAAGCCTATCATCTCTTCATTACATCTGCCTGCAGCTGACCATGTAAGATTTTGACCAGTAGCATTATGAGATTCTAATCCGAAATTGAAATGATATTTAATGTGCAGAGCATTAAAAAAAACTAATAGAACATATCTTGCTATATTTCTAATGTATATTGTGTAAAAAACAAAATCCAATTAACCTCTGCAGTTATATGGCAATTAGGAATTTTATATACAAGTGCAGCAAATTAATTTTGCCGATATTAATGTCATCTAATAAATAAAAAATAACATCTTGATGCATCCAATAATAGCAACATATGATATAATAAATGATCTAAATATGCTATAAATTCGTATAATGTGTATATTGCATTATGAACTTTTGATACCAAGCTCCTAGTAATTTTAGATGATTTTAGGATTATTCGAAATATATATTATTATATAGTATTTTATTTTATGGAATAAGCAAAGTGTATACTAATATCATGCTCAGCTCTGTGTATTACTCATGATATTCCAAATATGATATTACAGAAATGGGTATAGATGGATAAAGTCTACCTATAATTTAGTAACATTTAATATATTTTTTGTTCTTTTCTACATATATAGTCCCGCACAATATTATAAACTTAGTCTTAATTTCTGAAATAAAAAGATACTCATATAACATTTGTTATTAACATTCATTTAATTAAAGTATATTATTTCAATCATCACAATGAAAAAACCATGCAGCGTGTCATAAATTGATATTTAAAGATCATTTCAGCATATATATAATCTATTTTTCATAATTTTGTTTCTTGTAATGAGATTGAAAATTAAAAAGTTTTGAGTTCTGTTTCATAAATCTGTACAAAATTGGAAAAGGTAAGAATTAAATTTGGCTAAAAGAACGTTCTTACCCTTAAGGTAATCTTAAAGTGAGGCAATTAAGTGCTGTACTTAAAGGGGCATTCACACAGTCACGAGTGGGGATGGCGAGTGAGTGCGGATGACGAAAAATGTTTACTCCTGCCTATCCTTGGCCATACGTCATTCACTTGAGCGATTTACGGATACTCGTTCTGTAGAACGCTTGTAGTCCCTCCAGATAACTCGATATCAGTGGAGAGGGTAAACAAATTTAAAAGCCCCGTTCAATCACAAGTAAGAGAACCGATCGATTACAGACGTCAAAGAGGAACCGTAAGTGTCCACTCATGGTCAATCGTGCCCTGTTAATCACAGCGAGGTCTAGGATGGGCACGGATGGGCATGGATGGGGCACGGATGGGGCATGGATGGGCACGGATGGGGCACGGATGGGGCATGGATGGGGCACGGATGGGGCACGGATGGGGCATGGTACCAGTGCGGACAGTAGACAGAAGAACGACGGGCGGGCCACCATGCTGAAACTGCATTACATAGCCCTCTCTTCCTTCACTTGTCGAGTGGCCAACGAACGTCCGCCGAGCGGTCAGCGGACATCCCGCGAACGCTCATCGAAATAATTTATATGTGATTTACAGCCTCCCGATTTACCAATAGTAAGCATGTATAGTCCATCTTTTGATGTCCGTGGTCACTCGACATTCTTACTAGTGATAGTGTGAACAGGGCTTAAGGATTAGAGATTTTTAAGTTTGGGTTCAAAATTCTCCAAAAATATTTCATATCAAATATATTTTAACCAATCTCTATAACAAAACTGAATTAACCAATTATATTAAATCACATAATGTAGTTTATTTATATTCAAAATGTTAAAATAAAAGAAAATGATATAACTAAATTGGCAAAACTATGCTTTTTGTTCTTTCCTGAAAACAAATTCAGTGCTGTATGCACTGTTTCATACACAAATCTACAAATGATTTGCATATATTCATGAAAAGGAAAGCTTTAAATCCTTTGTATTCATGAATTTAGTTCATGTCTTTTTATGCAAATGTTTTTGATCTTATAGCTAAACAAGAAGTGTATACATAAAAACAAGGACATTTTACCCTGTGGTCAAATTGACTATGATATCTAGAATCTCCTGTTTATTTAACAGAAATTTGTCTTGGATACCATTACCTCTAATTTAAATAAGTGCTCGTGCTTAAGTTCCAACATCACAGTCAGAAATTGAGTCTTCTACTTTTTCCAAACACATCATTACATATGTTCTGGATAGGAATTATATAAGTGTAACAAACAAATAATAGATTATTAACCATTTTAAAGACTTGTCAAATTTTGCTTTGACACAAACTAAAAAGAAGTCATCTTGAAAAAATGTTTATCAATCCATTACAAACAAACTTCATAAATATTCTGTGAATTGCTAGCTTTGCAGGTTCAATATCTGATATTAAAGGTAAAAATCTGCAAGTGCGGACGGTCGATGGAAGAACGTATTAGGCGGTCGACGGAAGAACGTATTAGATGGTCGACGGAAGAACGTATTATCCGGTCGACGGAAGAACGTATTAGACGGTCGACGGAAGAACGTATTAGACGGTCGACGGAAGAACGTATTAGACGGTCAACGGAAGAACATATTAGGCATTTTATACATTCTACGTATGGCCTTGCGTCAACCAACACTTAGTTCTGCCAAGTTGTTGTTGGTCACCACACACAGATTAGAGCCATATATAGATTTGTGCAATAATTCAGACGAGATGAATCATGTCTGTCACCGCTAACATAATTTCCAAGAGAAGCAATCTCAGATACACATCCTACGACATGTTCACTCACAACAAATCTAGGCTTTATGTCTGACACTTGTTTATCAAATGCAATGGCCTGACTCTTTTTGCCATTAAACTTGACATCCAGCTCATTGGCAACTCCTTCAAATATGTCAAGCATTCTTGACATTGCATTCTGAGTGGGCGCTAGTCACATAATGTCATCGACATATCCAATAACACCGCATAATTTACTTCCTACATGACAGCCAAAACCTGACCTTTGTAATTCAACAAATCATACTACTAATATACACTGAAAAACAGAGCTGGACTTAGCACGTATCCTTGCTTGACGCTCTTTATTGGAACAAAGGAATCAGAAGATGAGTTATTATGTTTAACACTCAGTTTTTGATTAGCATATAGCTGATACAGAAATCTCATGTACAGTACATAGGATGAACTTTTTTTCTATCAATATACCAAAACATTTTGTGAAGTTGACCCGGTCAAACGTTTTCATTAAATCAAGTGTTACACCATACTACATTGTTACCATTCGCATAAAAATCAACAGTTTCCAACATGACAGATGTGGCTTATGCTACACAACAAACCTTGAAGACAAATCGCTCTGAAATTGTTTGATTGATTACCTTGTGACCGCTTATTCTTTGGTATGGGCATCATGACACTTTGCAGCATGTCTGAGGCTGAAATGCCATGTATTAACATAACATTGTATAACTGAGTCAATAAATAGAGAAACCTATGTGTTCCATGACATGAAATGATTGGAAAAGAGTCCACAACTATCATCTGATTTACCACAAGAAAGACTCTTCACTGCTGACTTGACATCATCAACCTTAAACTGGCAGTCATCCATTTCACCTTGTGTTAAGTTGATACTTTCTCAGAGACGTTACCATAAGTACACTCATCTCTTTACTATCAATACCAACTGAACGATATAACTCTTTACACTTTCTGGCAAAAAAGGACAGCTTTGTTTGCCTCACCAGACACATCATCAACCTTGGTAGATATAGTATTTCTTCTACCTCTCATAACCTTAGATTCAAGATAGTTTATCTTCCACAGAAAAACAACTATCAAAAAAATATCTACATAGGATATACCATATAGGGAGCTCCCCAAAGACAGTTAGTTAATTGTCACTAACTGGGGAGATCCTTGTGTGGTAAGTGGGGAACCTCCGCCTGCCAAGCTGTCAATTACGATTAAATTATATTATGGTCTATTTACATGAAAAGGGAGGGGGGTGAGTGTTGTTAATGATAATTGAACGACAAAAGAGGATGAAGCACCACATATTAGTCAAATTGTGTGCACACATAACAATAGCCTCCTTCCATAGACATTTATGGTCATTGGCAAAACACATTCTCACACTTTGTAACCTTCTTCAAGGCATGATGACACTTTGCTCTTGTTTACTTTCTAAGTACAAACCGTTCAACTGAGTTAGGTCGACCAGCCTCTCTTCATAATAAAATAAATGGAGCAGTAAATATCATTCCATTTATAATAACCATCTCAGTATGTAATTAACATTCTACACATATTGCAGTCATATTGCAATAAAACACAATTCAGAGATATCTTTTTTGCTTTCGATTAATTGCTTGCATTGTGAACATTTTCCAAAATCCTCCATTTTCCAAATGATAAAATTACTTCTGATGAATGTCATCGAAAATAAAACCCTAACTTGGGTAAAATATTCATGAACATGTAATTTCTGGAATGGCCGGATCAAGGAATCTATTGTTATGCTAAATAGGTCAACCTGACCTAGTTCTGTAATAACATGACCATATTCAGAGTCATGTTTCATTGCTTTGTAGATTGATTGCTGAAATGGCAGATTCATGTTTCATTTGAATATGGATTAATGTCAATATATATTTTGTTTGTGGTAATAAAGCAATATATATGAAAGTCTAAGTAGTAGTAGGAGTAGTATTATTATTAATAGTAGTAGTAGGAGTAGTATTATAAATAGTAGTAGTAGTAGTAGTAGTAGTAGTAGTAGTAGTAGTAGCAATAGTAGTAGTAGTAGTAGTAGTAGTAGTAGTAGTAGCAGTAGGAGTAGTAGTAGGAGGAGGAGTAGTATTATTATTAATAGTAATAGTAGGAGTAGTATTATTAATAGTAGTAGTAGTAGTATTAGCAGTAGTAGTAGTAGCTGTAGGAGTAGTAGTAGTAGTAGGTAGGAGTAGTAGTAGCAGTAGTAGTAGTAGTAGTAGTAGTAGTAGTAGTAGTAATAGTAGTAGTAGTAGTAGTAGTAGTAGTAGTAATAGTAGTAGTAGCAGTAGTAGTAGTAATAGTAGTAGTAGTAGTAATAGTAGCAGTAGTAGTACTAGTAGTAGTAGTAATAGTAGTAGTAGTAGTAGTAGTAGTAATAGTAGTAGTAGTAGTAATAGTAGTAGTAATAGTAGTAATAGTAGGAGTAGTAGGAGTAGTAGTAGGAGTAGTAGGAGTAGGAGTTGTAGGAGTAGGAGTAGTAGGAGTAGTAGGAGTAGTAGGAGTAGTAGTATCAGCAGTAGTAGTAGCAGTTGTAATAGTAGTAGTAATAATAGTCGTGGGTGGGTGGATTAGGTCTTTACGTCCTGTATTTCTGCACCTGTTGGGCTAATTAGGCCAGGCAGGGACCATGGCAATGAGACGAAGGATGAAGCAGTCATCCAACTTAGGCTCGACCGGGAATCGAACGCGGGACCCAGTGGTTGGAATCCCAGCTGCCACTCGAAATTTGATATTTAAATAGTTGGAATGGGATAACTTTTGAAGCAATATTACTGAGTACTATTGTCTTATAACTCTACAACTTCATTTGCATGCGGCCAAAGCTCTGTCCAGTTTTATACTTGACATGTAATCACCTTTGGCATTAATTGGGCTCATGGTACGAGACTAGAATGGTTCAAAGAAACATGAGAGGCATACTGAATGAACCGGAGATGCTATTGCTAGGATACTATGATTTTGCTAGGAAGAAGTGTACACACGTTGCTCTCCAAGAGGTGCTAATATAAAAGATATGCTGATGTAGAGCCAGTAGTTGGACAGATTATTGAACTGTTAAATATAGTTTGCACAGATGCAGCCACAGTAGACGGATTTACTAGAATTGACCTAAAGGTCATATTGCACTTCCAATGTACCGCATAAAGCGCGGCATTTTTTTATTTATTCACTTATGTTTTTATTCACTTTTGTTTTTATCTGTTATGTTTTTAAAGTTTCATAACGTTTACAATATATTTAAATTACCTTTTTTTATACTATACACCATAATTTGTATCTCACTATGCATGTATGTGAAAAAACATATCTAAAAAAAAGAAATTGTGACTTCTCAATGTTCACTGTCTTAATGCTACTGGATCTGAAGATTAGCCAGCTTATTTGAGCAGCTGCAGACAGACGTAATGATGAGATGATAAGGCTGCTTGGAGTCCACACCTGTAGCACATTTATCACATGGGTGGGATCTTTTACTTGCCTCAGCATAGACAAAGAGTGTCAGAAGTCTTGAAGGTTATTATGACATGCAATTTCACTGTATTGCAGAACTAACATTGAGGTTTTACACCAGTTATGAATAATTGCATGGCAATAAATTTGGACAGCAATGTTTTGATTGAATTTGTTCATGTTTAAAGAACTCATTTTGCAAAGATGGTTGAACAATAACATGTCATTGTGGAACAAAACATGCTAAACAGCTTCTATATAAGTAAGTGAACCCCAGATAGCATTCCAAATCGGGCCAGCGTCGTTTCTACATCGTTTTGACGTTGCCGACATCGCGCCGACGTCGATACAATTTGGAATGCCATCTGGGACCCCACTAAAAAAATAATAATAATACAATTTTGTAATTAATTTTATTTGGCGTTCTTTAATCAAAATGCAAAATAGTATCACAAAGTTCTGCACTGACTAATTTGAAAATAAACTATCGCTTTCTTAAAGGTTTTTGTCACTTTAGTCGTCATTAAACTAAACTAATTTCCTTTTATTTATTTTCTTTTATTATTGTCTGAAGTGGAGAAGTGATCCAGCGCCAATGACGTTTGTGCATTAAGTTGGCAGTGTTTGCGACGTCATATGTTTGTTGCCATTAACATACAGCTAGCTTTCCTAATTTGGCAATGAATATAATCTAGTTTGTCTGAGGGTCAGTTCCAACAAATTAGGCCCTCTGTAATCAACATAGCCTGGCAATTTGTGACGTGGCTGATACACTCGGCTCATACCAGTTTCTCAGTAGTGGAACACTTCACTGCATTAGACAATAACAATTAATATTAACATCATCCAACTGGAATTTTAGCTCACCAACCAACCAACCAACCAAAATTATGAGGCTACGCTTTCAAAATTCTGTTCTTTTTTGGGATATCTTTTATTTGAAATTTGCTTCATATCTGATCTTGCAGACGTCATGCAGTGAATAATTTAGGCAGAAACAAGAAACTGCTTGCATTTTCAGCATTTTGATCTCAGCCTTTTCGGTAGAATTCTATGAAATGCTCATTTAGCTGTGTTGCTTTGAAATACTAAGATCTTGTGTATCAATAAATTATCATACCATATGTTTATTATAAGCCTTGCAGAGCCAATATGGTAAATATTAGCAGATGTACATTTGGTGTAATCAACTGTCAGGGGTTAATGTAATGATGAGATGATATATGAGTATAGACAAAAATGTAATTTTGTCATTACGATCATTGTGTCAATACTACTAGCTGGGTCTAGTCAGTTCATACCAGTTGCCAGAGGCAGACATAATGATGAGCGAGGCTGCTTGGATTCCACACCATCATTGACCTGGTATCTCACCTTAAAGTGTGTGGAATAAAGACCACCTCACTGTTAAGACCATTTCAAAAATAACTCATGGCATTTTGGACACTATGATTCCAACCAGTGTACTATTAGGACCCCCACACCATTAAGATTAACTCACTATTAGGACCACCCCATTATTAAGATTAACTCACTATTAGGACCATCCCACTATTAAGATTAACTCACTATTAGGACCATCTCACTCTTAAGATTAACTCACTATTAGGACCACCTCACTATTAAGGTTAACTCACTATTAGGACCACCTCACTATAAAGATTGACTCATCATTAGGACCACCCACTATTAAGATTAACTCACTATTAGGACCACCTCACTATTAAGATTAACTCACTATTAGGACCATCTCACTATTAAGATTAATTCATCATTAGGACCACCCACTATTAAGATTAACTCACTATTAGGACCACCCACTATTAAGATTAACTCACTATAGGGACCACATCACTATTAAGATTAACTCACACTAAGATTAACTCACTATTAGGACCACCCACTATTAAGATTAACTCACTATTGGGACCACATCACTATTAAGATTAACTCACTATTAGGACCACCTCACTATTAAGATTAACTCACTATTGGGACCACCTCACTATTAAGATTAACTCACACTATTAAGATTAACTCACTATTAGGACCACCCACTATTAAGATTAACTCACTATTAGGACCACCTCACTATTAAGATTAACTCACTATTGGAAACCACCTCACTCACACTGCCCAGCTAGGAATGGCATTACTGCTATATTGGGATTATGGGATTAAACTATTTTCAAAAGAAGGTCGGGTCATGGGTCAGGTTACTGAAATAGTTCCAATTAATCAGATTTGAATCAGTCTGATTTAGACAGATTGTTGCTACTCATCTGTCCAACAGTGACAATTTTGTGGTTAAGGTTAAAACAAATAGGTAGGAATTACCATGTCTGATTGCCCAGTAGATCCTGCAACTCTTTCTTGAATTTAATCAATTTTTATTTCCTTGAAGTAACCACTTTAATTCTCAAACATAGCAAAAAAAATAGATCACAATTTTGATTGTTTGCCAATGCATCTCACGTTGTGTGGTCATTAAAGGGCTGTTTCAGGGCATTAGGCTGTCAGCACGATCACTATATTATTTCACAGGGGGACTCCCTACTTCCTACCCAACCAATCACAACCGGATATTGTTCTTGTTTGTTTTTATTTCTATTTTTTAATAATATATGACGAAGTTTAGCTGTATACAATTTTTATTCATTTTGAGGTTAAACAATAAACAAATTAAAATTAAATCTCGAAGTTAAGCCTACCATAGATAGATTGATAGATTGATAGATTGATAGATTGATAGATTGATAGATTGATAGATTGATAGATTGATAGATTGATAGATTGATAGACAGTAAGACAGATAGATTGATTGATTGATTGATTTGATTGTGATATTTGTATCATGGTCAAGATAAGTTTCTAAGATTTTGCAAATCTTACAACTTACATACTGTCTGTGACAAGCTGGCCAGCCATCCCAATTCAAAGTGCACCTGTCAATGATGGCTGAAGTTAATTGTAAGGGGGGGGGGCACAAATGGCAGAATTTACTACTTTCCCTTATTGTTGCAAATATATATATATATATATGTAAATATATATATGTGTGTGTGTGTGTTTATAATATCGTTGGGAAAACATTTTTGTCTGATGATGCAGATTTTCACAAAATTTTTTTTATTTATAAACATTATGAAAGCATTGCGCCTAAAACGAAAACTTTGATGTTGAGAACACATCAATCTTAAATATCATAATAACGAATTCTAAAAATGCCAAAATTTGAAGTTTCTCTTATTAATTTATGTCATTAATATGTTTTTCTTTTACATGTAATAGCAACGTTATACAAACATCACCTGTAAATTATTTGTATGATGTTACAGACTTACGTTAAAATTATGTTATTTCAATGTGAATACATCATGTTGAGAACACACTTCTAATTTATGTTGCCATGGCATCTATCTTAGATAGACAGATAGATAGATTTTTACTTGCGCCTTAGCGCAGACACTGTTTCATCTGAACGACATCCAGTTGGGAAGTTGTTCATGAAGTGTAGGATTGAACCTGGGTCCTTCAGAGGAGAAGGCAAAGATCTTACCACTAGGCCACCCAGCTGCTAAATCACTAAAATGGATATAAATTTATATTGACCTGTTCTTAATTTTGGAACTATTTAGTTTTTTAATCAGTTTTCAGACCTTGTGGTTTTAGTTAGTATTAATCTTTTTCCTGACTTTTTTTGCAGTTGCTCAACTAAATTTGGTAAGTGGGTATTACTAAGACAAACATTTTAACCAGGTAATAGTGACCTAGACTCATGTCTCAAGGTCACAGGTCACTCTTAGATGAAATTGTGTAAATTTCACATGGCAATAATTCAATAACTAAAAGAGCTACAGACTTTTGCTTCAAATATGGTTGTGGGGGTAATAGGGTCTTCAATTCCAACCCATCAAATTGAGGTGAACTAGCATAGGGTCAAAAACTGATTATGTTCACGAAATGTGAAGAACCGGAAGTTGTGGAACTGAGATGAGCATATAGACTTATATTGTGTTTTGATCAATCTGTTGCATGATTGGATGAGAGCTGGCTAAGATAGGGGACTCTAAACATTTAGCTATTTACCCCAAAACTTTAACACTTTATTGTGCCTATGAACCTAGGTTAGTGACATGAATGCTCTTGGGTCAAAGGTTGAGGTCACATGCGACCTTGAACTTTGAGATTAAGATAATCTTATCTCCCTTAATATTAATGGTAGTTTTGAACACAATATCAAAATGTAGTTATTGGGAAGGGGTATCAAGATATTGTGTGGTATTTTACCCTGGGAGTAACTAAAGGTTAAAGTCAAGGTGAAATGTACAAATTTAGTGACTTTTATTGTTTTTGCACTCAAAAATATTTCTCATATGATTTTATTGCATCCACTAGTCATTTATGACACATGGCGTTAACTGAATCAATTGGAGGTAATTACCCCATATGGGGTAATAGCTGATAATATGCTACAACATTAGTCGGAATGACTCGATCTTCGAAACAAAATATGGTATATACGCTCTTCAGGTAACTGCCACCATGTTCCAACGCCTTCACTGACCTCATAGGGTAATTACTCCCAAGGGGGTAAGGTGCTATAAATCAAATCTGAATGATAGGATCTTCACCAAATTAGGTTTCTATAATTGTTGGGACACTTCCAGCATGTCTTACCATTTTAATGACCCCATAGGGTAATCATCTCCTATTAGGTCATTCATCAAATTTGGTTTGTATACTCTTGTGGATGCTGCCATCATGTCATCTTCACAATAATATATATAGCGCTTCGTGGTGAAGCCCTGTACTCGTGTTGCTCGAGTACGCGCTGCATGTCCTTGAAATTGAAATAATCAACTTTTCAATGGTCAAAATAATCCAGTTATTAATTTGATGTGGTATTCCAACAATTTATCAAATTTTCAACAAAAACATCAACGGCAAGACTTCGCTATTAAAGCCAACCTGGATAGAAGGAACATAAGGAATATTTTAATAATAGTGGATGGTGAGAGGTCCAACGTAGACTTTTGCGGGATGAGGCAAATTATAAGGGCTGAGGCAAAGCTGAGGTAAATGTCATTTTCATAAAACTCTCTTTTTAATGACACACCATCCACCATTACCTTTATTCTCCACTCATTGTACAGCATACACTCCAGCCATCCAACATACCCTCAATCCATCCAACATACCAGCCATCCAACATAAAATCCAGCCATCCAACATAAAATCCAGCCATCCAACATACACCAATACTGGATTGCAATAAAGCATTCTGACTGGCTAACAGCAGCTGAATGGGGAATATGAAGCAATATTTTCCAGTAAAAATTAAATTAATAAAAATAATTAAAAAACCTAACATTAATATAAAATGACAATAAAATCTCATAAATTCAACATCAATTGTGATACCACGAAGTACCATTCTCTGTATCTATCCAATAGACGGCAAGTCAACTCAGAACAAGTTCTATATCGATTTTTCACTATATACAATATGACATATCAAAGACATGCAATAAAGGACTGCAAAAAACACTCAAACACAAAAACAATTACAGCCCTTATCGATCTTCCATGATCTCCTTATACTGAAAATGTGCAAATGCCATTTTGTTCTCTTATGATATATATTGCATAGATCTATTTAAAGTGTTACAGTAGAATCTTGCCAATATGTCTTATTCTGAAATCTATTGGTTATAATAGTGGGGTGGTCTTAATAGTGAGGTGGTCTTAATGTTGAGGTGGTCTTGATATTGAAGCGGTCCTGATAGGGAGGTGGTCTGAATAGTGAAGTGGTCGTATAGTGAGGTGGTCTTAATAATGAGGTGGTTATAAAAGTGAGGTGGTCTTGATAATGAGGAGATATCAATAGTAAGGTGGTCTTAATAGAAAGGTGGTCTTAATAGAGAGATGGTCTTGATAGAGAGGTGGTCTTAATAGTGAGGTGTCTTAATTGTGAGGCGGTGAGGTGGTCTTAATAGGGAGGTGGTCTTTATAGTGAGGTCGTCTTAATGGTGAGGTGGTCTTAATAGTGATATGCCCTAATTGTGAGGTGGTCTTAACTGTGAGGTGGTCTTAACAAAGATGTGATTTTATTATGAGTGAAGTGGTCTTCATAATGATACGGTTTAAGAAAACAAAAATGCCTATGATTTTATTAGCAGGGTGTTCTCGAAGATGAATTTCACTGTATTGATTATTGATCGTTTTATGTTTGCTATTTATCGCCTGCAATTTGTGTGAAATGGAGTCTTTTGCAATGTAAACAAACACAAGCCATTCTGATTGGCTTTAGCCTTGGGGGAAAGCTAAAAAAGTTGGAAAATTACAAAAAGGCGAAAAAAAGTGTTCAATGACAACAAATGGTCGATGATTTAGCAGTAAAATGTCCTTGCATGTCAAAACATCAGAAATGCATAATCAGAAAAAAGACAGAGGAGAGGAGAGGAGAGGAGAGGAGAGGAGAGGAGAGGAGAGGAGAGGAGAGGAGAGGAGAGGAGAGGAGAGGAGAGGAGAGGAGAGGAGAGGAGAGGAGAGGAGAGGAGAGGAGAGGAGAGGAGAGGAGAGGAGAGGAGAGGAGAGGAGAGGAGAGGAGAGGAGAGGAATAAGACGAAGCGTTTTGATAAAATAAAATTGCTATATTAAAAGCAAATTTGCCAATTTCAGGCATATTCTATTTTTTTTTTTTTATCATTTCATTCTAATATGATTTTTTTCTCGAATTTTTGCACTGACAGCTTTAATATCTCAAACATCAGGGAGCCTAACTTTAGCAATTAATACTAAAGTAGGCCTTAGACGGATTATCCATTTATTTATGGAGTATTTTCATATTGATGATAAATAGTTGCTAAATATACATATGAGGAAAATGTTTGTGGGTAGCCCTAGATTTTGCAAACTAATGATTATACTTAAGTAATAGATAACTAATTAATTAATAATTAATGAGTTTGAAAAAAAAGAAAGATGAAACCCGAATGACATGAGACGACGTCGTTACATCAGATTACGTCAGAATTGCATTAAATTCACGTTGGCTTAACGTTAAACCGACTGTTTAACGTTAATAGGGATAGTAAATTAACAAAGTAGTTGATACTACAAAAAGTAAACAAATTCATAACTTTCACATTAAATATATATATATATATAATTTTATTGACAGGATAGTATCATCATTGATACATTCATCAAACATACAAATAACATACAAATAACATACAATAATACAGTACTTTTACAGTAATAAGATAATAATACTAAAAGTGTTATTCTAACAGTCTATTTTTGGGAAACAAAACTAAAGAAGTTCCTTAAATGAAGTCAAGATAATATCTTTGAATTTATTAGCCACAGATATTAAGAAAAGAATGAAACTGCTGTTTAAATCAAAGTAAACGAGGCATTTTTTTTTTTTTATGCCATCGTTATTGTCATTTTCAAGGGCAGTTCTTAATTTTGTATTTTTTCTAATTTACCTAGCGATGATTGGATGAAGCAGCAAAGTGCATCCCAGAAGCAGCATTTCTAGTGCGTTTTAATTAGGCTATGCCAATCCCAATGGCATAGACTATTGTTTTTGTGAATATTATTATTATTACTATTCCCTATTCTCCGCACCTCACTTTCTCTGATTTGTTTGAAAAAAAATCAGCAGGTAGGCCTAGGATAGAACTATCATTTGACCTAATTTCAGTGTCCTTGAACAAATTTGCAAAGTTTCACTTTTTCGGATGAAAATAATTCATAATAAAATAATGGCTTATCCTATTGACTTGAAAAAATTACCAAAAATCTCTCTTATATAGGTCTATAGTCTGCTGGTTTATTAGACTTTTTTGAGCAATGCCAAATTGTGTGTATTTTTTAATGTGGAAAATAATAAGAATTTTTTCGATTTGGATTCTAAAGTTTTATGTTATTTCCCTGAGAAAATTACTTTATGGAATCAGTTAGTTATGATCTTCTACGTCTGAAAAGAGCAAAATGAGTAATAAGAGGAGAAGAGAGACTTCTGTGGCTTGCTGAATTCAGGGCTGCTATTTGAAAAGACTCTATTGGGTAATGTTAATTGCTTTTGGCGTTATCTTTAGAGATTTCATGAAAATCTGTCATTTTTCTAGGATAATAAATTTGTACTAAAAAAGCACTTGCGAAATCATTTGGCTGAAATTAGAATGTAATGCTGGGATTAAAAAATTCTGTATTCCGCCCACTCCAAATTGTTTAAGTTGTAAAAAGCAATTGGTATGAATACACAAATAAGCTGGCAGAAAAGCAAAACAGATAGATAGATAGATAGATAGATAGATAGATAGATAGATAGATAGATAGATAGATAGACATATAGATAAATAGTAGATATATAGATAGGTGGATAGATAGAGAGATTGATAGATAGGTGGATAGATAGATAGATAGATAGTAGATATATAGATAGGTGGATAGATAGATAGATTGATAGATAGGTGGATAGATAGATAGATAGATAGATAGATAGATAGATAGATAGTTGAATGTCTTATATCAGAGTGTGAAAACAAGAGTGTATGTCTTGTGCAGCTGAAGTGTAAAAGTCTGCTGGTCTGAAATCTGAATCTAAGTCAAGTTTTTGTGCCCCATGATGCAACCCAAAACAGCTCTACTAACGAAAATATGTCATGTGTCAAGGCAGGCAGAGAAATGATGTTTTCTCTTGGTATCTAGAGCAGTATGGCGGACCCAAAGGGAATGACCATATTTGGCGCCCATAAAAATATCATTAGTAGCCCCCTGTGAAAAAAGAAAAGTAAAAATGGTTCTTGCCGAAAAATAATAACCGCCGTTCCTTGTTTGTGACGTCATTGTGACGTCATTCATTGAAGTCAGGCATTTGACGTCATATTTATAGCGAGGGTCGCTAAATATGTTCATAAATTGGGTCTGCCATATTGCACTTTTTCTGAGTTTCTTACCAGTTATTTCGTGTTAACATAATCCTTGTTTAATGCATAGTTCAGGGGCCAACCCACACAAAGAAGCGTGTCGCTTAAATTAGGTGCCACTTTAAGGAAGACATCCCAGAGTTGCTTACCCTGTGCTCCATCGACATGAAGATTTATGCAAATTGAGTCCAAAGGTCAACATAATTTTTCAATTGAGGACTATAATAAGACCCTGTGTACAATGGCTTGGATCTGTGGACTGAACAGACCATTGACTTTCTGTTACGTTTTTTGGTCCTAGAATCGTTAATTCTGGTCCGATTTCTAAAATTCAAACTGTTTTAAAGCGGCGGTGCTAGTTTAAACGCTTAGCTGCAAAAAGTGATTTTTTGTCAGTGGCCTGACATACATAGAAGTATGTAGTATACATTTCCCATCCTTGTATAGTAAACCATTTAGTATAGATATGTATACCACATAGACTATACCACATGGCTTTTCTATGTGGTAGGCTATACAGGTTATTGTGGGATATACATAAAAACAGCTAAAGAACTATTTTACTTTATATTTTATGAAATTAAATCCCCTTTGATATCCTTATGTCCTGCGTTGAAAGCAAGATAAGTGTGACAGAGTTCTGGTGTTATAAAATAACAATGTTATAACAACATGCAGTTGTATTATAAGGTAATTAGATTTGCCACCTAACGTACGAATTTCCACATGAATATGTCGCTAGGTCATGAAAATGTAAATGAGCTTTGCAAAATGCAAGATCATGTGACACCATTATAATCGGATGTTTTGCAATACATTCTTCATGAGATGTTAAATTGGATGTGCCTTATATTCAGTGTCTATGCTGAGCCAAGTAAAGAAGCTGCACCCATGGGGTAAATGTGTCACATGGTGTGGACTCCAAGTCTATCTTCTCATCATTATTTTTCATAAGATGATTATAAGCTGCAGACCAGTGGCATTGAGACAATAGATACATAGATAGATAGATAGATCACGCCATACAAACACAATGCCTCTGGGGTAGTTGGTAAGGCAGGAATTTTGAAACAAACATCAAAAATTGCAGTTCTCATCTATATAAAGCATATATCAACAAAAACTAGGTTGCAGGGATGTTGCTTTATTAATTTACTGTATCCAAACAGTTGTATATAATCACCAATTTATTTGTTTGTTTATAAACGTTCTCCTGCCGTATTATAGCCCAAGTGACGTTCCTCTACCATTGAGGTAGATAGGTAGATAGATAGATAGATAGATAGATAGATGCAAGATGCATACATACATACACGGCTTACATAAATATTGTTTGTATGTAAAAGCTCACCAACTTATAGGTGTTTTTATATTGCTCATTGAGCTGCAAATCACAACTAATATTTATACAGTGCATTGGTAATTATTTCCTATAATTATTTACATATTGTATCTTCTGATAATTAATGAAAAAAAATAAATGTATTTAAATTATCACCATAAGATATGAGTAAATAATGAATAATTATCAAGATACTAATTATCCATGACACTTATGCAAAAATGGAAAGGGGGGGGGGGGTAGCTGGCCTGGCCTATGATGTACTGCGCATGCGCAATAGCAAATAGCCCCACTACGCCACCTGTGGCAGAACCAAGAAGGAAGAAACTCCAGTCAGTTCGGCTGAGATGTTGTTCCAGGACACAGGAATATAGAAAGTCTCTCACACTGAACAGAAATATATATGGAAAAATATTGATGAAATATCTCTAAGTGTTACAAGGATACTATCACATACAACTGGTAAGATATTTTAACATATATTTGTGGAATGATTATAACTTATGATATAAATTTGGTCCTAGAACTGGAGACATGGTAGGTGTTAAGTGAAATATAGGGCCTATTTGTAAAATTACTAAAGATTTCTTCTTTAAGTTTATATTTCTGCGCTGTTACATTTAGCACAAATAATAACATCACCAGAAAATTACTTTTATTCTATTTTGAATTTTAACAGATGTTTAGCTAATAATGCCTTATTGTTTCATGCTTTTTTGGTTGATCAGTTCCTGGCTATTTGATTTTATTTGTCACAAAGCAAACAATATAAGTTCTATAAAAAAAATAATGTAGCTAAAAATTAGTTTTTGCATATATTTTGGTCTGATATGTGACGCTGCCTTTTTTGCTAGCTTTGGTAAAGGAAGGAGTTTAAATCAATATTTCAGTGTTCTTAATACGGCAAGGTACTTTATGGGTTAATTAATTGATTCATTCATTCATTCAAATACATTTAAATATGATAACAGAAATTTTATTAATCATAAAGTTGTATACGATATAATAATAATAAATAAATAAATTTGTATAGCGCCTGTTTCAGAAATTGTTTCTGCTCACCAGCGCTTGGATGAGTTTTTAACTTCATCTTAAATCCTTCATTGGTGGATATCCATTTGATATCTTCAGGCAATTTATTCCAGAGGTGAGGAGCAATGCACGAGAAAGCTCGAGCTCCAAATTTGTTATTGCCATTGCTTGTGAGATTTAATGTTTGCTGAGGCTGTTTTTTCAAAAGACTTGATATGTAAGATGGTGCCTCACCCTCGAGAGCTTTTTATGTCGAGAAGTTTGTATTCAATTCTGAAACTGTTTGGCAGTGAAGTTATTTTCTGATGTGAGAAATTCGATCATGTTTCCGCAGTCTTTCTATCAATCGTGCTGCCATGTTCTGGGCAACTTGTAATTTTCTTAAATATTTCCCATTTATACCAGCATTTCCATAGTCCAAATGAGGTGTCACCAGAGCATTCACAGCAGTTTTGGCGTCTTCTTTATGCAAACTCTTCCTTATCATTGAGATGATCTTTATGTTCAGGAATGCCTTTTTGCACAAGTAGTTTTAATTGACTTGTCAAACATAACTTGAAGGTTAGTAACCTTATCTGTTGATCTGTTTCAAGCACATTTCACTATTCTCCGAACACTATTGGTCTGAGGCTGCTGGCAGATGTGCTGATGAGATGATAAGGTTACTCGGAGTCCAAGCCATGTAACACATTTACCCCATGGGTGAGGTTTTTACCTGCCTCAACATACAAACACTGAGTACAAGGCACCTCCAATTTAACGTCTCATGCGATGGACATCCAGCTGCTGGGATGTAGCTCATGAAGAGTGCTCAGGCCTGGGATCAAGCCGGGGACCTTCAGCAGAGCTGGCCAATGTGGAATTAGTAGTTGACTTACCCGCCAGGCCACCCAGCTGCTTTTCGTCAACAATTAATGAACATTTTTGATGTATCTTCATTCATCCGCGCTTATTGACATCAATTTTATGTACATTGCCATATGACTAATGGTCTTAGATGCATTAATGAAATTTACCCAAATGCATTTATTGTATTATATACTCCTCAACAGAATGCATTAAAGATAGATCATGACATATGAAGTTATTTACCAAAATGCACTTAGCTAAATGAAATCGGCGTACATTTATTAGCCATGTCTCAAAGAAATGAGATTATATTTTGAAAGGGGGCTATATTCCTTATAGATAATTCAAAGGAATCGATTGAATTTCAAGATAAGAGCAGTGTAGACAAATATACCAAAAATGAGCTAAGAAAATGAATATAATCTGAAATAAAGGGAAATGTGTTTTTGGTTGGGACTTGGGATGCTGGCCCAGTTGGTGAAGTGTTTGTCAAATGTTACGCTTAAGTCACAAATTCAAATCCTGCATATTTTTTTGCATCATTTATAGTTAAAGGAAGTTTTATTAATAGCAAAAAGCTTATCTTCGTTATATTGCCAGATTTTGAGGAAAGTTCTGATTTTGAGGTTGTCTATTTTATTGTATCAATCAATCGAATCAATCAGTCAGTCAGTCAGTCACAGAGTCCTTATGTCAATTGAATGATCAATCAATCAATCAATCATTTGTTAAAACAAATTACAAACATATAGTCAATCGAATAAATCAAGTAATCAGTCATTCAGTCGTTGAGTCAGTCAGTCAATTAAATGATCAATCAATCAATCAATCATTTGCTAAAACAAATTACACAAACAACATTTAGTCAATTGAGTAAATCAATCAATTAATCAGTCAGTCAGTCAATCAATTAATCAATCGATCACTTGTTCAAACAAATAGCGAATCAGTCAATCAAGTCCATCAGACAAAATCAATCAAATTGTTAAAAGCTCAAACCAAAATACAAGCACCCACTCAAGGCAACTAATTCCAACACAATACAATTAATACGTCAATATATTTACCAGGACTTAATAAGTAAAAACCACTGCATGAATGAAATTATCTGGCTCAAAATATTCAAACTGACATGATGCATGTAACTGCCATCAATCACATTAGGATGCAGAACATGTGATGTCATAATCAGCTGCACTTGTTGCTTCAGGTTTATTGACAGATGTGATGGCAGGGTGAAAACTAGAATCTAATGAAAGCGATTTACTAGAATATGAATTTGCTAATATTAATGTTTTTCACTGGTATTTGTTTTTTGGATAGAATTTAAAAGTGTCATAGATTTAATTACTCTGATGCGATACATTAGTCAAACGTTAGCTGGTGGTTAGCCCAGTTGGCGCAATGTTGGCAGAACGAGCAATCGTTGATGCAATGTTGGCTTGCAATTACATATTTAGCGTTACATTATTTAGCATTATTATATATGAAAACCATACGTTTTACATCTAATTTCTCGTATATGCCAAGTTGGCCGAAAATTAGCCGTTGGTTGGCTGTGTCACCTCAATGTTGGTCTAACGTTGGCAGGATGTACATCTATGCCCATTAGGGGCAAACATTATGATGAGGCGAATCATTATTCTGCCCAGGTAGCAAGTAAAATTGGATTTATGATGCTATCTGAAACATCATAGATTTATTATTATGGCTTAATTGTTAAGACAATATGCATAATTTACTCTTGCAGTACTTTAATCTATTTTTTATCACACAATTCATTTCAAAAACCTTTGCCTACATTTAGCAAAAATATATAATAAGAAAATACTGTTTTTCTCAGATTTATTTTAGCTAAAAGCAAGATTTTTTTTTTCCTGAACTTACATATACTAAATTATTCCTTAAGGCCCGCATTCTGGGTGTACTTTAATGATTTGCAGACAAGATAATTTGATTTGCTGAAAAATAAGGCACGGTTTGGGGCAATAGTCAATAACAAAAAAGTGAGAAATATGTTTCCATCTTTATGTAATTGGATAAAGGTCAGTAGCTACTGGCAACGATATAAGAACGTAGTAAAATAAGATTTTTTTATATGATTCAATATATAGAAATTTAGTAATATAGTGCTATTTCCCAAGAAGAACACCTCACCATTAAAACCACCTCAATATTAAGACCACCTCACTAATAATACCACCTCACTATTAAGACCACCTCTCTAGTAAGACCACCGCACTATTAAAACTGCTGAAATTATGGACCTAAAAGTATTTCTATTTTAAGACAGATTTAATAATAAATTAAGGCCCTATACTTAAAATTGTTCTTAAACTTCATAAACTACTAGATTCATGCCTACAAATTTCGAAACACGAATTATCATTAAATCTAGTAAATAATTGGCATTCAAATAAATATTTCAAACTTTCTATTTAGCCATTAACCAACAAAAGTGTTTGTGTAAATGAAGTTTCCTGGAACCCTTTGAGGGGTATTTTTAAAATAATAGTCTGACAAAATTAGCTTTAAGTATCTACCTATCTATCCATATCTATCTAGCTAGCTATCGCTCTATCTATCTATCTATCCATCTATATTTCTTTATTTCTTTCTTTTATCTATCTTTCTATCTATCTATCTATCGATCTATCTATCTATCGATCTATCTATCTATCTATCTATCTAGCTATCTATCAACTATCTATCTATCAATCTATAGATCCATCTAACCATCTATCCATCCATCTATCAATCTATACATCTATCTAGCATCTAGCTATTTGTTGCGTTCTCATAATTGACTATTCTGATGTTTCATGCGATGCAATTTGCTAAAACTGTCAACAATTTTCATTTGTAAACAAACTATAACTCGTTTCGCATGTGAAATATTTTCATTAGAATTACGATATGACTTGAATGATAATGTTTGTCATTATAGTAATTGCATATTACTCAATATAGCGCAAAATACTTAATTAAGTCACAGCAAAAAATGGTTCTGATACAGATTTTATTTCAATAGAGAGGTTGTCCTTTGTTGCTTTAGATTAAATTTCAATGGGTTTTCAGAATATTTTGAGTAATTTCCATCAATTCAAAATCCAACATATTTGTTCACCATTGAAAAGTCTGTCACTATACAGAAGTTAAATTAGAGCAAGCCCCTTTGAATTAATGTCGGACTAAATCACCACTGACAACTGGAATCTAAGAGCTGTTGTATTTTAGACTGGAAATGAAGTCTATTTGAAAATCAAACAATTTGAAAAATTGCACTTGTCAACAAGGTTCCGTCAAATTTATCATTTCCGCAATTTAAATTGAGCAAATAGAAGATTCGGAAATTGCTGACTGTTGGACTAGCCATTCCTTTCTGTGACGTCACAATGCTTCTATTGTGCACACACAAGTTTTGAAACTCATTCAAATCGCCATATTTGATTTAGTATTATATGAATACATGTAACTTATAAAGAGTATTTTAGGGGTAGATGTTCAACATGGTGTGGACTTCAAGCCATCTTATCATTACATCTGCAAAACCCTACCTCACTATAAAGACCACCTCACTATAAAGACCACCTCACTATTAAGACTACCTCACTATTAAGATAAGATAAGTTAAGACAAGACAAGACAAGACAAGACAAGACAAGACAAGACAAGACAAGACAAGATAAGATAAGATAAGATAAGATAAGATAAGATATCGTATCTTATCTTTTTATTAGACTACTTCACTATTAAGTCCATCTCAATATTAAGACCATCTCAATATTAAGACCACTTCACTATTAAGACCACCTCACTATTCAGACCACCTCACTATTAAGACAAATGCATTTTTACTGTATACTACGGTATTTATTACCTACGCCTCTGTGAGCCAAATTCTGCAATCACTCTAAAGAAAACCTACAGCCAATCTTGGAGGAATGTATACTGGTCCAGTAAGAGCTGTAAAAATAGATTTCCAATGCATCGTGTGGTGCCCAATATGACTATGTTTCCATACGATAAAATATGTGTGAGAAGCCAAAGGTCCCAGCTGTCTGTAAATGTGAATGGGCCTACTTTACTCAGTTGTACACTTGTACAGACTCTGTCGTGTACCTAGGTCACAAACAATTCTTTTCAAATCTGCATCAGATGACCTGGAGAGTGTCCTTCAGAATTTCAACCGACAATTTGTTTAGGGCCATATTTCAGTGTGCTCCAGCACAAGTGAAAAACTCTTCGTTTATGGCATATTGAACTTCCCTGTACAGCATACAACTACGCGACCTTCAGAAAAGTCACAAATTACATGCAATTTACACAAAGAGCATCAGACTACTACCCTGCTCAGTAAATATGTGTAGTGAACGTTTCATTAAATTTGCCAATAATGCACCCCAGATAGCAATCCAAATCGTTTCAACGTCGGCGCAATGTCGGCGATGTTAATACGATGTTGTTACGACAGTGGCCGATATGGAAACGATGCTGGGCCTATTTAGAATGCTATCTGGGACTGCATGACTTCCCAGTAGTAAGGTACATTTTCAAGGGGGCCCTCGGCCACAATAAATGGGTGTTCACCAAGAACTTTGATGTCAGTAATGACCGAAGCAAACTGCCACACAGAAGAAGACAGGGTCACTGGAGCAGCTTTCAGAGACCTAGTGCTGGTCTTGGAAGGACAGTTACTCAAAGTTAGTCTCTGGGAATCAAGAGAGGATGCCATTCAATTTCTATATTTCTTAACTTTTTGTAAGCAAGTTTACCTTAACAATTTCATTTGATATCTAATGTATGATAAACATAATAATAATAATAGTAACTCTATCCATCTATCCGTATATCTATCTATCTATCTATCTATCTATCTATCCAACTGTCTATCTATCTATCCAACTATCTATTTATCTATCTATCTATCTATCTATATGTCTGTCTACCAACCTATTGATCTATCTTTCTATCTATCTATCTACCTATCTATCTACCTATCTACCTATCTATCTACCTATCTACCTATCTATCTACCTATTTATCTGTCTATCTACCTATCTCTATCCATCTCTCTATCTCTCTATCTATCTATCTGTCTACCAACCTATTGATCTATCTATCTATCTATCCAACTGTCTATCTATCTATCCAACTATCTATTTATCTATCTATCTAGCTGTCTATCTATTTATCTCACTATCTATCCACAGGCGCCCTCCAGCAGGGGCTATCATCAAGATAGAGAATTATGTCTTAACATGTATAGCAGCTGGATGGCGCCTGTGATCTATCTATCTATCTATCTACATATCTACCTATCTATCTATCTATCTATCTATCTATCTAGCTAGCTAGCTACAGTGTCATAGCTGCTAATTTAGGAAAATAACTTTGCTTGCTACAAATTCTATTCTACAAGACTATATATAGTCAACATGAAGGACCTGTATAATTCTGATGGAGTATATATCTGTCTGTCTTGAAAGAGTGCATATTTTCGGGTATACACAGAATTTAGATGAAATGTCCCTGTCAAAATCTTTCCATTTTGACGACAAAAAGGCAACACATTTCTGTGGGGCTCAGCTTGGATCATTTTTTATCATATTGCCCTCTTTAGTGTTCCCGAAACGAGCAAAAACTACAAAAACCAAAAAAAAATCACAAAATGAGAAAAATCGCCCAATATAATTCATTTCCTGACCTGACACTTTAAAGAGAATAACTGACGTTTTTGCCACCAGGGGGTTAAAGCTCGCTCAGGGGCGCACGGATGTATTTGACTGGTCAACTGTCAAGGTTCTTTTAACTGGTAATTTATTAATGTCCTTAAGGGAATTCCCTGAGCCTTAAATGAGGCCCCTTAAGAATTCCACCACATGCTTCTGAGGAAATTGGGGAATTGACAAATGATTTGTTTGGATATTCCGAAAATCCTATCTATTCTAGTATTTACTAATTAGTAAAATAATGAATGGATGAATCTGACCAAAGGGTTTTGTTTCCACATAGAGCATGCATGGCAGCTGCATGTCAATCGCATGAGATGTTCAATTGGAGGTGCCTTGCACTCGGTGTCTATGCTGAGGCAGGTAAAATATCCCACCCATGGGACTCAAAATCTAGCACTATTATCATCTCATCATTATGTCTGTCTCTGGCTAAAGGTCAAATACAGCATAAAGAGACACTTGTAGCTCATTTTACTGGCCTTAATAGTGAGGTGGTCTTAATAGAGAGGTTTTATTATTTACTTTTTTCATAAAACTAGATTATTTGATATGACTGCATAACAACCCTTCCTAGCAAACAACAAACAAAACATGAACTAATTGCAATTACTGCAATTCCCTTTAGAATCTTTTTAGATCACAAATTAGCTCCAAAAATAAACAAAAAGATGGCTACAAAAGCCTTTTATTCACGTTTTATCAATCTGTAATCATGATACAGAAATAGTTTCAAAAGTCTAATTAACAAAGCCCTAGTTGCTAATATTACCATTCAGCCTAATTATGCCATTTCAATGGATGCAATTGTTCAATAAGAGACAAATTAGTGTCAGTGGCAAATTTCTGCAAAATTCCAGAACGTCATTACCACAACAAAAAAATCAAAATGGTGCTTCTCTCAAATTATCCTTATGTTGCAGTTCAGCTATTGCTGCCAAAGTTTCAGAAATTTCTGAATCTCCATGGTAACTCAATTTATTTTGGTTTTTACCTTGGCCAGTAATGATAATTACGGGATTTTGGGGTCTGCCGAAAATTTTGAGTTCAAATTTAGGTGAAAATATAAAATATTTGAAAAAAAGTTGATACCCTTTATCCGTTTTAGCTGATATTTTTGACTTAGTTATTAGGTAGTAGTGTTGTTTTGTTGGGGTGGTCCTAATATTGAAGTGGTCTTAACAGAGAGGTGGTCTTAAGAGAGAGGTGGTTTTAATAGAGAGGTGGTCTTAATAGTGATGTGGTCTGAATAATGAAGTGGTCTTAATAGTGAAATATTCGTGATAATGATTACATGTTTAAATATTGTTGTGTTTTTATCGACAAATAGCTGATGGCTAATGTTTATTGTTATTTTAATAGTCAATGTAAAATAAAATTTAATCTTATCATATATTATTTTGAAGTGGTCTTGTGTGGGTGATTAGGGCTTTACGTCCAGTATTTCTGCACCAGTTGGGCTAATTAGGACAGGCAGAGACCATGGCAATGAGATGAAGGATGAAACAGCCATCCATCTTAGGCTCGACCAGGAATAGAACCCGGGACCCAGTGGTTGGAAGCCAAGCGCGCTACCTCTGAGCTAGGCACTCGCCCTTTGAAGTGGTCCTAGTGGAGTGGTCTAAATGGTGAAGTGTCTTTATAGGTAGTCTTAATTGTGAGGTGGTCTTAATTGTGAGTTTATCCTATTAGTGAGGTGGTCTTAGTAGTGAGGTGGTTTTATAGATAGGTGGTGATACTAGTGAGGTGGTCTAAATAGTGAGGTGGTCTTAATAGTGAGGTGGTCTTAATAGTGAGGTGGTCTTAATAGCGAGGTGGTCTTAGTTGTGAGGTGGTCTTAATTGTGAGTTTATCCTATTAGTGAGGTGGTCTTAGTAGTGAGGTGGTTTTATAGTTAGGTGGTGATAATAGTGAGGTAGTCTAAATAATGCAATGTAAATGCTAGTACATATGTAATGATAATTGATATAAAAAAAATTGGATTCTATTTTTTAAGGCCACCTTATTAGACTTATTATATCAAGATTAACTATAAGATAAGTCTGACTTAGTTATTAGGTAAGTTGGACTTAATGTAATACAACTTATCAAACACGTTATGGTCAGCCCTTGTCGACACAATCAGAACGTTTACTTCCACATTTTAGCCTCGAGAATTACCAAATTAACCAAGTAATCACAGTCATTAACGTCCAACAGACATTGATAATGGATCCACTGATTACACAAGACTTGCAGTAGCCATATTGGTTGTTTGTTTTGGACTCCGTTACCCTCTCAATTACCCCATCAATCACGTGATTGGCAGGTTGGATTAAGTCCTCCAAACCATGATACGGGTTTAATAAGAAATTGATACAGCAATCAAAAACATGGGCATATATGATCATGGGTTTCATGATGGAACTTACCATCATGTTAGTTTCACGAAAGCTGCGTTATGAATTCTGCTCTCCCAAGGGAGAAAATAAAACTGGAATATTTATGAAATATGGGAATTATATTTTGGATCTATGAATATTTATGAAATATATATCATTCATGTTCTCAATATTTGAAAATACAAATGTTGCCTAGTTTTTATGTTTAACAGTGATAACAGAAATAACAAACCAATCCGCCAATTCCACACTGGCCAGTAGATATGTAACATGGTGTGGAATCCAAGCCTTATAATATCATCATTATGTCTACCTCTGGCAGCTGGCCATATAAACTTCAGACCCAGCAGCATTCAGACATTGAAACATTGCTTTATACAGTTTGTTTCATCATGGTAATTTCATGCACATTTTGACCATTACTAACAACCCAACCCTTTTGCCAAGTGTTTGCAACATTTACGTCGTCAACTTCTATTGTTTACACGCACCCAGTACTGTGTCCCTGCGCCTATTCGTTTGCCTAAGTTAATATTTGGAGGACAAAGCCTGAAAATTAAGTTTGAGAACGAGACAAATCACTCGGCTGAGAAGTACGTGGGCAACTTCAAAGTTGTGCAGCTGTAGAACAGCTCCAGAAGAATCGCTTCTACATTTCTTCTTCTTATAATTTTTTCTTTTATCTCTTCCATATAATTACAAACCGGCTCTTATCTATCCTGTTTCCAAATTAAGTTTAATTGTAACACAGTTGATGTTCATAAGATAGTATGCCGTTGTTGTTTCCGTCTGATTTTGTTTTAATGGTCAACTTATGTTACCATGTTCTATGTTAATTCCATCACAATGTTATTTTGTGTTCTGTTTGTTGATAATTTAAATGTTAAATGCTATCTTATGATCTTGCCTTATTTTATCTTATCTTCTCTAGTCTTATTTTATCTTATCTTCTCTCATCTTATTTTATCTTATCTTCTCTCGTCTTATTTTATCTTATCTTCTCTCGTCTTATTTTATCTTATCTTCTCTCGTCTTATTTTATCTTATCTTCTCTCGTCTTTTTTTATCTTATCTTCTCTTGTCTTATGTTATCTTATCTTCTCTCGTCTTATTTTATCTTATCTTCTCTTGTCTTATGTTATCTTATCTTCTCTCGTCTTATTTTATCTTATCTTCTCTTGTCTTATTTTATCTTATCTTCTCTCGTCTTATTTTATCTTATCTTCTCTTGTCTTATTTTATCTTATCTTCTCTCGCCTTATTTTATCTTATCTTCTCTTGTATTATCTTATCTTATCTTCTCTTGTCTTATTTTCTCTTCTCTTCTCTTCTCTTATCTTATTCTCAATCTCTCCTAATAATATCTTATCTAATCCAAACTTTCAACAGAACCTGTGACCCTACAAGCTTTGCTGTTATTCTGCCCTAATCTATGTTGCCTCCCAGATTCAGAATAAATAAGACAGGCAATTGCCTGTTACATCTCCATACAAGTATGCACATATTTACACTCCATGTAAATAGCACATCATCAGGGGTACACAGTCCGCAACAGCATTTGCATTGACTGATGCGCTACTCATAGATTTGGATGTAAACTCTTGCTATACAAGTGTAGTCTGAGTTGTCGCATGTTATTCCAGTACATGGGAACCAGCTTTAAGATCTGCACACCAGGAATTTGGAACTCATTTTGCTCCTGCCATTACAATTATTCTGTAACAACTTGATTATATTGCTAATAAGATGGAAATACTTGTACATTATGTACCATAATTGGCCTTGAAAGTAAGATGTTTGTAGCACTTTCATGGATGGGCAGGCATT
The DNA here is from genome assembly GCA_932294295.1 of Alitta virens. Classification (NCBI taxonomy): domain Eukaryota; kingdom Metazoa; phylum Annelida; class Polychaeta; order Phyllodocida; family Nereididae; genus Alitta; species Alitta virens. The sequence goes on along the minus strand of OW028576.1, from coordinate 48,398,933 downwards.
ACGAGTGAGCGGGGATGATCAATCAGAAATGTTTACTCTTGCTATGATCCTTGTTCATATGTAAGTCAGTCACTGAGCATTTTACGGATATTCTTGGCAATTCGTGGCCCATAAGTTTCCTTCGACCGTCCGCCCTGGCACAGTGCCTATCCGTATCCCATCCGTAGCCCTCTCCTCATTCACTCTTGAACCACTTGCACGCGCGGTCTACGAGTACCTCATTAATGCCTCACAGAAGCCTCATGGATGCTTGACGAAATAATTTATTTGTTCGACGGACGTTCGGCGAGCGGTCAACGGACATTTGCCGAGCGGTGGGCGGACATCCCTCAAACGCTCGTCGAAAGTATTCGTACATGATTTACAGAGCCACGAGTTAGCATGTTTAGTCCCTTTTTGACGTCCGTAGTCTCTCATCTCTCTTACTCGCGATAGTGTGAACTGGGCTTCAGGCACACACCGATATAATCTTTTCACTGACCAGCCCTAAATTCAGCAAGACAAAGTCTTTCTTCTCCTCTCATTACTCATTTTGCTTTTCAGACATCGTAGATCATAACTAATCTATTCAATAACTATAATTTTTTTCAGGGAAATAACTGAAATTAATTAAATGATAAAATGTCAAATATACATTATAATGCACCAAAAATACTGTTGCTAGGATGCACTTTGCTTCCGCCAATCAGAGTCAAAGGTGGGGACTTTTTTAGCAAATACAACTGTAGTGAAATATTGAAAAACGTGAAAATTCACCATTCCACATTAGCCAGCTCTGCTGAAGGTCTCAGGTAATTCTCAACCAGGACACTCTTCGTAAGCTACATACCAGCTGGATGGTACCTTTTATTCTGTGTCTATGTAGAGGCATGTAAAAGACTCATCTCATCATCAAACATGGAAATAGACATTTCACTCTACATATATCAATGTAAATATCTCAATGCAACTGGGTCTGAAGCCTAGTCAGCTTATATGACCGGCTGCCACAGGCAGAGTTAATATCGTCTCATGTGATTGACATCCAGCTTGGATGCAGCTCGTGAAGTGTGCCTAGGCCAGGGATTGAACCTGGGATCTTCAGCAGAGGCAGCCAATATGGAATTGGCGGATGCCTTAGCCATTAGGCCACCCAGCTGCTTATATTGATGGCTTTATATAGCAATTTATATTAGGGTGTAACAGCTGTGACTGAATTTCTTTCAATTGTACATGTTTCTATTTTTTATCAAATGTGAAGTATCCAGGCATGACTTTTCCAATTGTCCTCAGTTCTTCGTCAGAGTCATTATTTTTCTGCCTCTCTTGTCAACACTTCAAGATTTCACATTGAAGAGCGCTTTTAGGTTGCGTCATCAGGAACACACCCTTGACAAAGACCAGCATGCATTTCACACTTCAGTACAAGACAGATGTCCTTGTCTTTTTACAATGGAAATACTTCTCCCCATTTTTTAATGTCGTGTCAGTGACATCTGAATGACGCCAAGGATAAAATTTGTTAAGCGCATTGTGTCTTGGTTTATTAACCGGCACGCAGTTTCAACTTCTAGCAGAGGGATAATCATGTCTCCACAAGGGTGAATAATGAGATGATGAGTACATCCCATATGATGGGAGAGGGACTATGATGTTTCTCTTAAACAGTGTTGAAAGTAAGCTTTGAACCCATGCACCCACAGTCACTACCATGGATGAGATGATGATGAGTACATCCCATATGATGGGACAAGGACTTAGATGTGGCCCATAAACAGTGCAGGGAGTGGGCTTTGAACCCCCCCCCCCCCCATGCACTCACACTCACTACCTTTGAAGCAAGGCAACGCTTTCTACTTAGGGACATTAATCACTTTTAAATCACCTAATAAAAGGAATTAAGAATCCATTTTAAAAGGAAATTTGACTTTTAAAGCATTACCACTCATCCCTTCACAACGTGTAAAAGCACTTTGTCTCTCTTATTTTAATCTATCTTTTTTCTCAATCCCACTTGACCCTAAAGTCATTTGTTGTCCCTTGGTGACAGTTTTAATCTATCCCCACCATTCTTGTTCTCTTGTTGCGTCTGATCGATTTGCTCTTTTTTAAACGACTTTTACTTTCTCCCAACTGTAATCAGAGACACCAACTATTCCCTTCTAATTTCTGACGCTCGTTTATCTTATTTGTTTCATCGAATCCTCAGATCTTTTTCCATATTGTCTATTTTTATCGTTTAAACTGAACTTTTAAGCCACCATCTAGAATGGTGAAAGTGGTAAAAAAATAAAAATAAAAATTGTTAAGATGTAAAGAATATAAAGCAAGAAGATTAAGTGAAAACGTCAGATAAGGGCTTATGACATATTGACATCATCCTGACTACATTCTAGAGATTTCGACTACTTTGTAGACCACCTTATAAACATTTTGATTGTGTCTACAATGACCCCCCCCCCCCCCCCCCCTCCGCCCCCACCAAACCTTTATCAGTCATTTTTCACTTACAAACTATCAACTATTCCGCCTTGTCCAACCAGTTAACCAATCTGAATGTATATACCACAAGTAAGCAGAGGCAGATGTAAGGATGATAAGACTTACAGTCCACACCATCATGTTACACATTTGAGTCAACATAGACACTGGCTGGGGATCAAACCCAGGACCTCCAGGAGAACTGGAAAATATGGAATTAGTGGATGCCTTAACCATTAGGCCACCCCTGCTTATGTTTCCTGATTTAGCTGGGATGGCGAGCAAAGACTAGAAGCCTTGTCAATGCAGTTTGTGGCTGGTCTTGCTTCTGAACCAGAAGTATCTGTATATATTTGTCTGATTGCATTTGCATTGGCCACCATAAGCAACATCCCCAGACTTGCATCAGCAGTTATGTGTAAAGTAACTTTCGAAAACTTTTTTTATCTGTTGTCCAAAACCGAAGAAATGTTCATGATGAAAACCTTTTTGACTTAATCTTAGCTAATTCGTAGTGTTTAGACTGGCGAGTTTGTCAGTTTTTCCAAAAAGTTTTAACTTATCCATAGCATGTAAGTTGAAACAGCCTGTAAGTTGAAACAGTATATTTCTAGACTAAGAAGTTAGAAATTATGATTAATGACATACACATGGCATTGAGAACACCAGCTGTGTTAGAGCATCTGCCAATTCCTTATTGGCCAGCTCTGAATTAAGGTCCCGGGATCAATCATCAGCTACATCCCAGCTGGATGTCAATCACAAGGGACAGACAGACAGACAGAAAGTATTTATTTGACCATAAACTTACAATTTATGTATATTATGGTCATAGGAGACATTCACTGAAGCCAAAAGCCGCTGACGAGCATGCCACCTATGAGCCATTTGGTGTTAACATATGAATATTGGCTACGTATCCAAGCCTTATCATCTCATCATTATATCTACATCTAAGCTTCAGACCCAGTATATGGCCAAATGTGCTGGGTGCGTTTTCCATGAGAAGGATAAACGTATGGAAAACGCATGGTTTTTAGCTAATTATAATGAGGCAAAAAACAATTGGTTTCCATGACATTGACAAACATAACATAACATTTAGTCTTAACATAAACAGCAGGAAGTCTCAGTTGTAAGGGAATATTTTAGCATATTGCCATGACATGATATCAATGATTAAAGATGGTTTTTCCTCTTGAGTATGAGAGATCTAAATATAAAAGATTCATGAACATAACAGACCAGGATAAAAGTCTAAATAAACACAATTGAGTAATACCTAGCAAACAAAATATTCTAATTTAGTGTAGAATTTTCATGTAACAGGCGCTGTTGTGTAACCAACACTGGTGCTACACTCAAAAGACACTGTATTTAACCTTGGTGCTGAAACTGTAGAGCCATGTAACATTTTAGATAATAGAAAATCGTAGATGCTCTCTTTAGTTTACTTTATTTGAAAATTTGTATTCTTGTTACTATATTGTTTTGTAGAATAGGTCGTACAGAAGCATTTTGCTTGAGTCATTATTTTGTCATGATTGTATTTTAAATGTATGTATTATTTTGACTCCGATCAAAAACCACATTAAATACAATTTTACTACTACTATAATACTAAACAAGAATTGTGTTACAGAGGAAAACAAATTTGAAACAAGCTGAGAGAGTTTGCAATCAAATGAAAGACATACATTAAAACGCATTAAAAAAAATTATAAATAAATAAAAGATAAGAAGTAGACAAAGGGTACAAGCAGTTCTTCTAGACTTCAAGTAACGACTCACGTACTTCTCAACCAGGGCATTTGTCTTGTTCTCAAACTGAATTTCTAGGCTTTGTCCACCAAATATTACCTTAGGCAATAGAATGGGCAGGAACGGAATGCTAAGTGCACGATGCAAATAATAGAGGTTGAGGGTGATAATGACGTAAACACCCTTGTTAGCAATAGTTAAAATGGGCATATAATCACCAAAGTCTGTGTATGATATAAATATTTTGGAAATACAGGTGCACCCTGCTCAATGCCTTCTCACCAAGAACAACACCTCCCCATTAAGACCAACCATTCTTTTTGACCCAAGTTGAATTCTTGCAATGGTATATATAGTTTCCTCTATGTTATATCATGGTAGAACAATATTAATACTTATTAATAATATATTTTTATATCATTTCTTTTATGTTGTATCAATTTAACTCGGTGAATATCATGTTATAATTTTTTTTTATCTATATATTTTACTTATTTTATTCATTCGTATTTATTGTTCATTTTTTTGGAACGTATGTCACCTTAACTATCGAAAACTTCAAAAAACAAATTGAAAAAACAAACTGTCTTTCCCTATGTTATTGCATTGCACTAGTCTCTCCTGGGACAAGCAATATTTTCAAAGATATCAGAGACCCCCAGGAACACAGCCAAGGCTGCTCGGGTCATAGCCATTTGACTTTAACAAAACAAGTCATTATAAACAGTGCAACTTCGTGGAAAGATCACTTCGAAATCAAAACATTAAAACATTTTTATTAAGGCTTCTTCACTATCATGTTCACCTGTGAAGACTTCTACACTATTAATACCACTTCACTATTAAGACTACTTCATTATTAGCATCAATATTAAGACTTCCACTTCACTATTAAACTTCATTATTAACACCACTTCACTATTAATACCACTTCACTAATAAGACTACCACTTCACTATTAAGATTAAATTCATTAATAATACAGGGTCCACACATTGAATGTCGTGACAATGTTCAAAAGTCTTTTTTTTTTAACTCGCAACATGACTAATTAGAATACATATAGTCACTAATTACGAAAGACACTGCAATTATTTCATAACAGACCAAGGACCACTGTAGTTTCCCGTGGAAAACACACACAAAAAAAAACATAGTTGTTTCTTATGATATTCACAAAACTAGTTAGCAGAAAATTTGGTCTTTATGAGACTTATTTTTGAAGTCCACATCAAATTACATAACTACTGTCACTCATTACCACATAGTCATGTGAGATACAGGATACATACTTATGCCTTCTTTTGTGTTTCCTTCCCTTGCTTATAAATCACCATGGAAACAGATTCAATAGCATTATTAGGGGGCACGACAACAAGGTTAATGCCATACTGCTGTAAGACACATTGGCTTGTTAAATAGGCTTGTAATATATGCCAGTAATATGAGAGAGTGCAAGCACAGGTTCTTCCATGGTGTTAAGCAAGGTCATGTACTATCACCTGAATATCTTACGTACAGCTGAAGTGCATAAGAGGTCTTGCCTGAAGTGGATAGGTGGTGGTTGATGTATTACTAAGGTTCAAGGTTACCCATGAGCATGGTTTTGAATATTGGTTATATAACACTTGGATTTACCACGGGAAACTAAATGCATAAATAATGCATGAATTATTAAAACTAAATAGATAATAATGCAAGCATTATTAAAACTTAGATAGATAGATAGATAGATAGATAGGTAGATATATAGGTAGTTGATAGATAGATAAATAGATAGATAGATAGAGAAATAGATAGATAGATGGATAGATAGAGAGATAGATAGAGATAGATAGAGATAGATAGATAGATAGATAGATAGATAGACAGACAGATAGATGGCAATGAATATCTTATCTCTCTTTGACTATGAAAATTACTTGAAGGTCAACTTAAGTGAGCCACAAATTAGCTCAGACTGATTAAGAAGTAACAAGAGCACTTAATGTTTGTACTTGAGAACAGAAACTTTAACTAGTTTCAAGTTGGTCGAACCAATGTAATAGGTGCTTGAGACGGCCCATTGAAAAGTCTGTAGATTTGATATCGACATTTGATTGGGTTACAACTCAGGTTGTGTGGAGTGCTAGATTTCTCTTTACTTAGAAAAATATTCTCTTCAGCTCCAATATAGAGCAAATTCTCTCACTTTACTAAATAAAGAACATATTGTCTTCAGTTTCAGTAATAAGACACTTCTCTGAATTAGATTGTGTTTCTTTCATTTCTTATCAGAACAGCAAGTCCTGCGGAGTATTACTGCTCGTACTGTCTTTAGAAAAAGAAAATTCCTAACGCGTGTTTTTTTCTATATATTTTCAGACAATGATGGCTGACTGCATTCCTTACATCATATCAGAGCCTCACTCTCAGCTTTCTCTCCATGGCAACCAAACTCAAAACGAGGCTTGGAATTCCAATGGCAACCAATCACTGTCCAGCTACCTCGGAAAACAAGGCAACAACGATACGACAACTTTATCTTTCTTGCAACAGAATCTTTCTGCTTTAATTAATGGTCCAGACTCAAATTGGGAGAATATAACCTATGGAAACGGAAGGCCATTTCCTCATCCAACTTTTGCGTACATGTACGACTCAACAGATATTACAAATACTCTGATAAAGACAGAACAAGCTGCTCAATCAACTTTCTCAAAGAACATTGAAGAGTTCTTCAACAGTCGAGTAATTGTGTTCATCTGTATCTTCGGCGTGATTGGAAATATTCTTAATCTGATTGTGCTGACAAGAAAAGGACTACAAAAGACTATGGACAGGATGGAAAAATCAGCCCATTATGGTTTGGTGGCTTTGGCAGTTTCTGACACTTTATTCTGCTTAACGGTCTTACCTCACGCGTGGGTGGACAAGACAAAGTTTGTATTCACTTCACGCAGCTTCGATCTGTACTACGTCGCATACGAAAGCGGAATAATTAATACTTTGATAATGTCCAGTACCTGGCTTACAGTTGCCATGGCAACCAGTAGATACTTCGCGATATGTCATCCATTGCGAGCAAGGGAGATTATCGGAATGACCTTTGCGAAGGTCAGTCTGATTGTGGTGTTTCTGTTATGCATTCTGTTCAACCTTCCACGGTTCTTCATATCCAAAGTGGATACCATGCCTTGCCAAGGAGGTTGGGTTGCCTATTTCATAAATTCTGGATTTCTTAAAGATCATCCTAAGTTGGAGTTCACTTACCTCTGTTGCTATTCAGTCATCGGAATCCTAGTACCTTTGATTCTCCTTGCATTTTGTAACGTCAACCTCATCCGGGCTCTGCGTCAATCGATGCAAATGAGAGAACAATACAAAAACCAGAAAACAGCGACGAAAGACAGTAAACACCACATCACTCTAACTCTCATCATCATTGTCATTGCATATTTCTTACTCGTCCTTCCCGCTGAAATAATAAACTTCCTCAAACAGTTCGTTCTTCAAGACGTTCGGAACATGGCGTTTTTCAATGTCAGTGTGGCTGTGGTGAACACTCTGCAAGCAATCAACTTCAGCTTCAATTTCGTCTTGTACTGTGTGGTTAATGTACATTTCAGGAGGGTCATCACCAACATGTTTTGTTATTGGTGCCTCCGGTCAAAGCGGCTGTCCCGTACATACAGCAGTGTCGCGAGTGCTGGGTCTTACGTCACAAGAAGGACGACGTGTACAGATTTTGAACTGTCTACATACTAATAAATATGTACTCTATCTAATTTTGATAAGATACTAAAACAGGTGAAACGGTTTAATCCATGGTATCGTGGATTGATATAATTATAAAGATTATTTACGTTATTATCGAGCATAACGATTATGTATGTATCAATTTATGGAAGACTGTCATGGTGTGCAGGATTAAGGACTTTTCATGAATCATTACAATGGATCCTGTCCTTCAGAATACCTGATTATTTATAAGCCCATATCTCTGCTAACCAGAATTGGACTTGCATACTTACTGTTACGACTTTCCTCGTATTGAATATAACTTTAACATTCATTCCAATACATTTTGTACCAAATGAGGTCTTAATGATTGTGTTTAACCGCATGTTTTTAGTGGATATTCCAATAATATTACTCATCAATCACTTTCGGACTGTTTATTGGACTCCGCGTTTCAGGACTGTTAAAGTGGACTTTAAATATCAACTGCGTATAGTGTTTATTTGAACTTACGGTGTACATAAACTAAATTGCTTTGCAGATGTTTAAAACTGTATGTGGAAAGTACAGAATACAAAGTGTACATAATACTACACTGGAAAGACTACAAGAACAATCCTAAAGACTGGTCCAACATGAACATTTGCATGCTATAAGCCATGTCATGTTAGTTACTCTGTCAAGTCTATCAGATGAGCAGTGCAAATAGCCTTTAGCAGGAATACAAAGCTACAACAAGTAAACTGCACCATTCCAAACAGCAGACAAGCTTGTTTGCTTTGACTAGACTATGATATTGTCTTTCGCTGGTGCCATTAGAAAAGTGTTGACATAGCTGTTTTGTAAAGATGTATTGTTCACTAAAGAGGTAGGGCATACAGCTACAATTATTGTTGGAGTAAAGTTCCTTTGTTAGTCCATAGTACTTGATTGTTTATACAAGTTTGTATTTTGTTTTCTGTTCGTGTTGTACTGATTCAGCCTTGTGAGTGAGTGGAACATACATGCAGTGATATACTTTGGGAAATATTGTTATATGAACTTCAAGAACAAAGAAAATAATGGATTCAAGTATAGATAACTGTAGTGCAGCCCTCTAAGGCAGGTTATTGCCATTTATTGATGATATGAAAAAGCATAATCAAGTAACATTTTTATCCAAAAAATAACACACTTATTGTTGTTTCGTTTCAAAGTAAACCTGCAAGGTTAAAATAATTCATATTTTATTCGACAACTTGCATCAATATTAGTTTTAGTTAATATTTTTGAAATATTGTGGAGTTATTGTGACTGTATTGTGAATAAATTTTGAAAATATTTGTAAAGTTTTTTTGTTTTTTGTTGTTTTTACCATTCCTCTTATCTCCTCTTTTTTTGTTAGAAAATACTTGGCTTTATCTATTTACCTTCTTTATTTTTTTTCAATTCAGTGTCTTCATTTTCAAATCGTGCAGTATATTCGACCACTAAAAATTCAAAGTCTGTTTGGACCATGAATTAAACTCGCATGATAGTTACAAAAGCATACATGCAGACTAGTTTTTGACTCGTTATTTGCCAAAAACTGCTAAAAATACACCGAGCTCAGACAGTATTTGTTGGACTAGATTTATGTCAATTATAAAAGATCTAAAGTAATGCTACTGGGAATGAAGTGAGCTGTGAAACTAATTTCTCCCTTCATCCAGAAAATAAACTTAGAATCCTCACACATACCGCAATCCCTTTTAAAAACTTTTTTTTTTTTCGGCTTGGAGGAAATTGGTCGCTAATTTGGTGGAGAATAACAACTGACCGAAATAGTTGAGTGGTAGTTTATACATTCATTGCTTTTAACAGTAAAACTATAATGGTACAAATAAGAAAGAAACACAGTTGTCTGCTGTAATAAATAACGTTTGGTTTAAAGACAAGCTATAGACTTGTATGTATTGTCACATATCTACTCACTACGTCTATCTAAAACTACATCTACAGAAATATGATGTACAAGTTCTCATTATTTTATACATAATATACAGCTTAACGTTCAAGGTCCCAGTTGCCATAATTTGATGTTTTCTGGGGATAGTCCTGCTCTTAGACATTCAGTGTTAAAGCAAAATAATATATAAGTACATAAAAGATAGACTGTTTGATCCCTGGCCAAGTCATTCTTCTTGAGCTACATCCCAGCTAGATGCCGATCGCATCTATGCTGAGGCAAGTAAATGTGTAACATGGTGTGGACTCCCAAGCCTTATTGTCTCATCATTATATCTGCCTCTGGCAGCTGGTCAAATCAGCTGACTAAGCTTCAGACCCAGTAACCTTGAGACATTACATTTTGAATATCAAAATGTACTGACTCGGTTAGGGGGGGGGGGCGAAACAACCCACTAGACAATGCAGATGTAATGATGAGATGATAAGGCTTGGGAGTCCACCCCATTGATGTTTCGCCATCAAGTGAATAAGATTACAGAAGTAGTAGAAAGCTTTTTAGTAAGCAATTTTCCAACTGTGAGTTTAGCGTTTACAGAATAACAAGTGACTGGATAGATGATTCTACACTCAACTAAGCTGCCAAAAGTCAATGTAGAGTGCGTTTAAGATGAGTAAAATATGCAGAAAATATTATCTTTTATCAAATTACTATGGTTTACTGCAGCCTTCTTTTGTGTTTGATCAAAGATACCAATGTAAAGTAAATTGCATAAATTTGCATAAGTTATGGCATATCAGCATAAATTAGCATAACATGCAAGCATTTTTACAAAAGACGCCCTCGATACTGCCACATCAAAGGGCAAGTAGAATGTGATACCGAGGGTCATTAACCCGACAATTGTTGAATATGCTGGGCTGAAGGTTAACAGAAATATCTAAAAGGAAAATTTTGGTAATTTTTTTTATATTAAGCTTCATCATTGATCACAGCCTGTTTTCTGCAAAAATAAATATTGCATTAGTTTTTAAAAATGATTGTACAGGAGATTAAATTGCCACATATTTGGATATTGGTGAAAGATTCTTTGTTTTTAAGATCTGAATTTCATATCAAGGCAACTGGGTGGCTTAATGGTTAAGGCATCTGTCCATTCCATATAGGCTAGCTCCGCTGAAGGTCCCGGGTTCAATCCCTGGCCTGAATACTCTTCATGAGCTACATCCCAGCTGAATATCCATTGCATGTCAATGCATGAGACATTAAATTGGAGCTGCCTTGTACTCGGTGTCTGTGCGGAGGCAAGTAAAAGACCCCCACCCGTGGGGTAAATGAATTACATAATCTGGACTCCAACCAACCTTGTCATCTCATCATTATGTCTGCCTGCAGCTGGTCATGAAAGCTGACTTATCTTCAAGACAATAACATTGAGACATGTTTTCAAGTGTGGTCTTAAATTTGGAGTTTTACAGAAATGATAATAGGACTTAGCGATGTTAGCAATGTATAACAATGCGTATATCTAGTTAGTTTCATAAAATATGGTTGACTCTAGACCGCTATTCCTGGCTGTTGCTATAAATGGCTAAATTCAGTCACTTTTGTCCACTGCTGGCTTATAGTTGGCTTACGCCTACCACCACTGAAAAAATATAAAACTTCATAAATGTAAGCTGCATGCACTTTTAGATCTGCCTTTGAGTAGCCAGCTATATCCAGAGAGTTCCATTTATTGGCAGGTAGCATCGTATAGCAGAAATTAGGTTCAATTTGACAGGTTGTTTTTAATGAAACTAACTGTATTACAAAACTCTGCGATAACACACACTTGATGACATTTCATTATAATAAAGTGGGTTTGATGGTACAAACTTTGACATTATAAAGAAACAAGTTATATAGCTGGAGCTACTTCAGCTGGTTGTGCTAAGAGCCAGGAGTTATGCTTAACCCCACAGGAAGTCATTTTTGTAACAGGAAGTTGCTTAGCCTCGCGAGAATGATGATATCACGAGAAAATTCGTGACCATCATTATGGTCTATTTACTTGGGCTAATCTAGTGGGAAAGGAAATCATGATACCAAGCCATACCATGCAAGAATATGGAGATAAACAAAGGACAGACTAACAGATAGAGACAGTGGGAAGACACAAAGAAAGCTGTGTTGCTGCATAATTGTGGGTATATGCTGAGGCAAGTAAAAGACTCCAAGCAGCTTATCTCTTCATTATATCTGCCCCCAATTGGTCATATAAGCTGACCCAGTAGTATATAAAAACGTATTGACATAATGTTATTTTTGTGGTACAGTCAAACCTCTCCTAACGGCCACCATTTGTAAGCGACCACAACATTACATCTCCCCAAGACTGAAGTTTGATCACCTTGGTCAACTATGAAAAAGTGAACTGAGCACGAAAAATGATTTAGATTATTTTTGGGGTGCTGATTCCAAATATTAAGTAATTTTTTCTCTATCACATCGTGAATCTGTCAATTTATAGACTATTCCCACTATCATATGCTAGTATTAGGCCTAAATGAGTAATAATACTCTACTGAAGGTCCAAGGTTCGAATCCCATCTAAGCCTATTCATTTGCAATATCTCAGCTGAGTGCCATGTTAAATTAATGGTGTCTCGTACTCAGTGTCTATGCTAGGGTAACTATGAGACACCACCCATGGGGTAAATGTGCCTTGTACTTGGCGTCTATTTTGAGGCGAGTAAAAGACACGACCCATCACTAAATTTCGTAACTTTTTGATTTCCAGTCCCAATGGCTGGTTGTACTTCCGAGTATGAATAAAAATAATAATAATAATAATAATAATATGCGCAACATGGTATAGACACTATCATCTCATCATTACATCCTCCTTAAGCTGGCCAGACCTTGAACTTGCCCGAGACACTGATCTGTTCAATAAAATGCTGTTTATCATTGGTTATTTATTGTGAACGCTAGTTCACTAGTGTCCGCAAGCTAGCAACTGCAAAAATATAATAATGATAAAATTGAATTAAATTAAAACATTTGGTGGAGAATAGAACAGCTGGTGGATGGAGAGTCGACCAATGTGCAGTTTTACTGTAAAACTGCATATTGGTCACCTCACCGTCCACTATTCATGGATAAAAGCTTGGGCAAACCAGAAATAAGCTTAAAACAGTAAAGATCCAAGAACTGAGTTTCAAGGATAAACCACTAGGTGTCGTGTTTGCATATAACAGTTATGACATCTAGTGGATAGTCACAATCAACCAAATACCAAAAAAAACCAAACCTGCTTGGAAATCCATAGAAATCTTCATGAAATGTTGATGCTCTGCACAAATATATGAGAACATGATCTGAACATCAGCTATATTTATGGGTATTCCTGACCCATTGATGTTATCTTATGTTAAAAACTATTACAGTGTATAGTATGTCATACATAAATGCCTATTCTAACCCAATAAACCTAATCACAAGTCTCTATAATATCATATTCAAATTTGATAGATTGCCATCACAGATCAATGTATGAGTCAGAATATTATTAATTTCCCAAAATAGAAAATTTGGTCATTTTTGAAAATTTTGCTATTTAATAGAGCTTTTTGATTGGATAAAACAATGCATGAATAGGGCCATAGTCATGCTGTTTGGAGAGTTGGAGGTTTTCGTTCAGGGGCACAAAGGAGCTGGACAGTGTTGGCGGGAAATGCTTTGAGACGTCATCACTGTTATTTCCGCGCCAATTCTGCGTTAAAACCCACGCGCCAACTTTGCTTTAAAACCCACGCGAACATTTTATAAGACAGCCCTGTGTTTTACCCTTTCTGAATTGAAAATGAGGTTTTGGGACATCGTTTTTGACATTTCAGATATCTACTTGATAGCTTACGATCTCCTGTGTCTATCTTTATGGCGCCCACTGTGGGTGGCCGCTATCATAGATTCCACCCATCTGCTCCTATGACCAATTTTACCATCATCAAATTGAGTAAAGAAGCTGCTGTCCAACTTCAGACTGTCAGACAAACAAATCCCAGCCTTACCAATTGATCCTCCCTATACCAGTTCTCGAGTACCTCTGCATGCCCTGTTTCTGTTCCACCTCTGATGTCTCTTTGCATCGAGTGTGCTTATCAGCTCATCTTCAACCTAGCCAGATATTAATGACAACACAGGTGAAAACCCAATTTACCCGTATTACCTCAACTTCACAGCATCATTATTGCAGGAGTCAAGTGCCGAAAAGGGCCTTCAGATATAAAAGATGCACAAGATCTATATAGGGCCACCCTTATGTGCAAGAAATGGACTGAACTTCACACATTTGTAAGCAACTCATGACAGGTACTTAGCTCAGTTGACAAAGAATATTGTGCCAACATCCTCTACCTGTACAGAAAGCATTTGGTGTGTCCTGGTGTTTAGAATCCAATTCATTCAAATTCAGAGTTGTGGTCAAACGTCAACCCCTCACTCGTCTCGGCATGCTGACCACAGTGTCTTCAATGTTTGATCCCTTGGGATTTAGCCGGTTGTACTCCAAGGAAAGATACTTTTGCAGACCTTATTCAGAGATAAACATGTTACCACAATGGCATAAATGGCTTCTTGTACAATCGAAATAAAACGGCTCACTATTGAAACATGCTTTGAGCCCGAAGACTTTGCTGAAGTGAAAAGCAGTGAGTTGCACAGTTTCTCAGACACAAGCACTCATCGTTATTGACAATGCACTTACCTTCACTTTGTTGACATTCATGGAAGAGTCCACTACAGTCTCGTCATGGGTAAGTCAAGAGTATGTCATTTAAAGGTCATCACCATCCCACACTTGAGTTAACTGCAGAGCTGCCTTATCAACATCAGTACCATGCTTGACAATGAGCTTAGGTATCCAAAGCTACAACATTTTTATTGGACAGACAGCAAAATTGTGTTGGATTTCATTAGTAACGAAGCCAAGAGATTCCATGTAAGGATAAGAGATGTGTCTGACCCTGATCAATGGCATTATGTGTCTACTTGCAGTAGAACTAGACTTGAATGATGCCACTGGAGATCAGCTGCTTCACTGCAGCTGAAAGGTCCTGAATTTTTCTGGGAAAAGGAACTAACACTTGATGATGATCGGACTTCCCCACTGTAAGGTTGATGTGAAGAAGTGAAGGCTGCTAGGTCCTGTTTGGCTACAGAGGTTGGTGAAACTGATGATGATACATGGTTCATGAAATATACCACTTGGACGCACACTAAACAGGTGTTGGCAGTGTGCCTGAATTTTAGCGACAATTTAAGAGATGGATAACAGGTGGCATGGCAGTCTCCAATCTTGTCAAATCTGAAAGGATTCTCATCCAGAAGGCTCAGCAATCTATGTTGAAGAAAATTAGGAAACATCAGGCTGGAAAACACATTCCATCATCTAATTGTTTGTCGAAGCTGGATCCTTTATTAGATCATCTTGGTCTCATTCAAGTTGGAGGTCAAATTCAGGAATCCTATCTGCCTTTTGAGGAAAAGCATCTAGTCATCTTGCCGAAGAAGAAGATGTCGCTGAATTGATTGATTATCATTGCCATGAAGAATTTTGTCATCAGGGCAGAGGTATCACCATGAGCAACATTTACATTCATGAAGAGTAATGAAAAGGTATGGTATTCACTTTACTGGTTTGACATCCAGATCATTTGGATGCTATTTCTTCTCTTAATACTGACGCTTTTATTAATGCACTCCACCGGTTTATGATCAGTTATGGTCCGATTAAAACCCGAAGATGTGATCAGGGCACCAATTTCATGGGAGGGCTTTTTTAATTGCAAGAAGCAGCTACCCAAATTGAATGTGATTATCTGGTCAATGTTCCACACGTGAGCCACCAAGGTGGTGTTTGGGAGAGCCAGATACGTTCAGTCCGGGATGTTTTTCCATACTTGTTGGGTCTAGGTCATCAGCTTGATCATGATGGTTTGCAAGCATTAATGTATGAAGCAGCAAACATAATCAACAGCTGTCCTCGGACTGCTGTAAATGACTCTACTTCACCAAGACCTATAACTCCCTACATGTTACTCACTATGAAGTCCATTATGGCAGCGCTATACATGGTCAAATGTGCTAAGTGCGTTTTTTATACATTTTAAATAAACTCATGGAAAATGCATGGTTTTCACCTCATTTTTATTAGGCAAAAACCATGCGTTTTCCATGCGTTTGTCTATCTCATGTAAAAAACGCACGTGGCACATTTGGCCATGTAAAAGAAAGAAGACTGATTGAATATGACAATAAAACCAGTCAACATTCACAACAGCATTTCCTTGATTTATGAATCAACAGCATAGCTGTTACACATTGGATATGTATATAGGCATCATGGATCAAAAAGAAATATGTAAAGATAATCAACAGCAATCACAAAATATTTTGATTTTGATTGTAAGAGCCTTTATTGTACAAAGGGAACAAAAAGTCAACAATTTAATTTCATACAAAATAAGCGGGCTGGCATTAACAAAACAATGCATTTGTGCCTCAATTGACTCACAGTTTAAAGAACACAAAAACATAAATGTAACTGTAATTACAAAGTCATTGTCATCAAAAAACGAAAAATGTACACTTCATGCTTGGGATAAAATGTATTTTTCTGTCAGGGGGGGGGGACTAGGGTGGGGCAACCCTGGGCCCGCCGCTCCTCAGAGATTCGAGAAACGATCGCCCTGCTCCCCCCCCCCTGGACCAAAGTTTTGACTGATTATCTCAGCTAATATGTACAGTATAACATATGTCATTTTCCGCTTCCATTTATAATAAAAACTACTACAATTTCGATCAATTTTCT
Organism: Alitta virens; assembly: GCA_932294295.1. Taxonomy (NCBI): domain Eukaryota; kingdom Metazoa; phylum Annelida; class Polychaeta; order Phyllodocida; family Nereididae; genus Alitta; species Alitta virens. The sequence continues at coordinate 48,382,209 of OW028576.1, read as the reverse complement.
GATTTACTAAATTCCATAACAAGTTAATCAATAAAACTGAATGTGAAATTCTTGAGATTGTCTAAAATTATAGGGTTCTATTTCTTTGTATTAAAAATTTCATTAAAATTGCAGTAAGATATATTTTTTTGAACTTGTATACAAGAAGAATTACAAAGAATAAAATTTCATTTGTACATACATTTGATAAATTGGCCGAATGTTTAGTGCTTTGAATAGAGGATATTTTAGTAATTGATGCATTTGTTTGTATAACCAAAAAAAGTTAAAACTCTATTTTAAAAGTCAATCTAGTCTAATTGACAAAGCATCCATCATCATAATCAAGTGACTAAATGTGTAATAGGTGAAAAAGAAAAAAAGAAATTAGGAAATTATTTTTTAACTCCAACATCTTGTGCAGAAGATTAATTTTCCGTCACTGCAGAACAAAATATGTTTACTGTATATTATATACAGATGTACATGATTATACCAATAATTTTACTAGTTATGTAATAAAAAACTTTGTAGTACGAATACATGTAATAATCTATCTGAATAAACAAAACTAAAAAACATCCATAAATATTCATCAAATAGCAATTGATATATGCAAATGTATTGATGCAGTGTATGTACCATATGTACATTATAATATCTACATGGGCAGTGTCAATATTAACTACCTGTTAAAATTCAGTACAAAAGTGTGACCTATTATTATTTAAAACCAGCAAGTATATTTGGGTAAAATGTAAAATTGAGAACATGGAGGGGTTACTGTCAGTTTGATTTACATGCAGGATGTGTTGAAATAGAGTCATGGGAAATGCATTAAACATGTAAAATGATAGCTATCAAGTGCAGTTTTAAATTACAAAATAAATTGTGCGCAGTTTCAATTATTCACGACAGTGTATGCAATTCTTGTGTAAACAATTATTATATAATTTTTTTCACACTACAAAATTAATTCTTTTTGTACTATGATAAAACCTGCTTGCATAATACATCAAGCAGACTTTGTCGACATGATAAAATCAAAGAGTTCCTATATTCAGTTAATTAACCGTTAACCATGCATATTAGTATTGGGTTCCTGGCATTCAGCTTGAAGTTTATCGGCTACTGGTTAAAAATATACCCTGTGGTCTATACAAACGATTGGAAAAACCCAACATGCCTTTGCCATGTATACATTAATTAATGTGTATATTGCATTTTGACATTACGTTTTCAGAAAGTATTTGTTAAATAGCTGACCATGGTATAATCCAGGCAAGTGGTGGATCGGTGTACCTAGATTGAGTATTTCATTACTGTGGTCTTGATAGACTTTGTCGTAAAGTTTTCCAGAAAATGCTTTGTTTGTTTAGTTTCTCTGTCCACGGCAAGTATGTTTTTGTAGTTAGAATGAACCTCAGTCGTGGTGTGAGATTTTCAGGAGCGATGTCACTGAGCAGAATAACTGCCAAGAGTTCACGAGATGTCCCATCAGCATCAAGTCTTAGTTGAGCCATCGCTAGTTCATACTGACACCACTGACTGGCAGCAAAATGATCCGACAGCACGATTATGGTTCTCCTACTCTGCTCTATACTGTTCACAATATTGTCCACAATGTCTACACCGACTAGCCAGTCTCTGTGATGCAGGCAAACATGAAGTCCAGGTTGCCCATTATAATCACCTTCTAGATTTGGTAGAAGCTCATCTTTGACCCATGGCAAGTCTCTCTCACTGTAAGCTATAAATGCATCATAATGATATTCCCTGTCTTGATGCTGTTCATAAAATCTACGTCTGCCTGCTCTGGCAAGGAACCACATATACTTCAAGTGCCAGCGATATTTCCTTACCACAAATAAGATCAGAGCAGCAATGACACTGCTACAAGCACTTGCTGTAGGTATGAGCATTTCAGTCCACTTGTTTTCACACTGTTGGACATCCATTTGCAGATGGTCAAGTCTCACTCCTCGAACATCAGAGGGTGAAGTGCACTGCATACTGTCAAGTCTACCCATGTACAAAAGATGCATTTTAACTGCTTGTAATATAAACAAGACTTGGCAGTTGCACAGGAGAGGGTTCCTGCTCAACTGTAGCTCTCTCAATCCCGGAAGATTAACAAAATTCTCAAAACTGACAAAGCGAATGCTGTTTCCTGTTAGAATCAGTGTGTGAAGCTTTGTTGCATTACAAAATGCTGTTGGTTCAAGGTAGGAAATTTCATTTGATCGTAATACAAGATTCTCTAATTTTTTGTTTGAACAGAACATGTTTTGGGGAAGACTTCTGAGGGAGCAAAGAGATAAGTCTATTAGTTCTAAATCTGACAGAGAGGTTAGCATGGATTTAATAACTAATGGATCCTTTCCAAGTCCAGGATTTGATTTAAACCTAATGGTTGCCAGCTTTTTCAAATCAGACAATCCACTGTAGGGCAATGTTTTTACTGGAATCTGATTTTTGTCAAGGACAAGTATATGAAGATTTTTTAGGTAAGTGAATGTTCCATTCTCAATGTTAGAAATTTTGTTTTTTTGTAAGTTCAGCACAGCTAATTTTGGTGTGTTTTCAAACAACCGCCAGGGAAGTTTTCCTAGTGAATTACTCCAAAGTGAGATCTGTGTTAAGTTTGGCCCCAGTAGTTTCCCACCTAGGTCTGTAATCAAGTTGTGCTGAAGCATCAGTTTTTGCAAATTCAGTAATTGATAAGACATACTTATAAATCTATCTAGCTTATTATTGTTTAAATTCAGCACCTTTAAGGAATGGAGGCCATTGAAAACAAATTTAGGCAAAGATGAAATCGAATTTAATGACAGGTCAAGTAATGTTAAGTAGCCAAAATTTTCAAATATGTAAGGCTTGACAGTTTCAATTTTACAGCCGCTCATTTTAAGTGTTGATAGTTTATTTGGCATGAAGAATCTGAAAATATTTCTTTGGAGAATTTTCAGATAATTACCTGATAAATCGACGAATTGAATTGAAGAATTCGCCAAACTGGCTGACATATTTATGAAGCTAGCAGGTAGGATACCATTGTCTGTTGCAGTTAAGTGGGTTAGATAGGGAATATCTTGAAATGCTTGACCGTCGATATATTTCACATGGCTGTGTGATATTGACAGTGTCTTCACATTTGGTATACCAGAAAAGAAGTGTGAATCAATAGATTCAAATCGGTTTTCATTTGCAAAAAGGCTAATTACGGTTTGCATTGCTGGTATGCTTCGTAAGTTATTCCCATGTAGGATCACTGTATGTAGTGATGGACTGTGATTAAGCCAATTTCTGTCTTGAACATGTTCCAGTGAGTTTGTGAGGATTAGGTTTGCAAGATTTGTCAAGTTATATAATGACTTTGGGGACACATAATGCAGAATATTGTTGCTCAATGACAGCTGATTTAGGTTAGAAAATCCTAAAAATGTTTCCTGTCGAAGTGAAGTTATTCCACAATTGTCTGCTGTCAGTTCTGACACCTTATATATTGGCCTAATGACATTTTCCAATGTGCCATTGATAACATTTCCAGATATATCAAGCAGAGATAATTTGGTGCACTTTCCAAGAATTTGTAGGTCAGAAGCCGAGATAGTCATGCCATTTTCGGAAATCATCAAGTTTGATAGATTCTCAAGCATAGATATTTCTTTGAAAACGTCACCAGTTAGTTTGTTTCTGCTCACTTCCAAAATAAATAACTTTGTCATACCAGAAAATGTACCTGGCTCAATTACCTTAACCAGGTTTCTTGACAGAGTTAAGGTAATGATTTGCTGCATGCAATGGAAAGCATCTGCATTTATTGATGTAATATTGTTTTCTCGAAGGAACAAGTGCTCTAGAGTTTGGAACACAGAGCATGCCTCAGGTCTCCTAAGGACTCCAAAATTTCCTTTGTATATGTGGAGTTTGCTGGTATTGGTTGGAATAAGAGGGATCTCATTCCAGTATCCAGCTTTGCACTTCACAGCAATGTCAGTGGTCTGTTTATCGCAGTAGCAAGCCACAGGGCAAGCACTTTTTGTAATCCCTTCAGTTGCAGGAACAAGAATAAGAAGAATGGTGCCAATTGTATAAATCCAGGTCATTGTGAAAGAGTTCATTAAATCTGTCGTAGACTTCCAGAGTGATTTCAGCAAATGGTCCGAGCATGAGCGAAAACAACTCTTAATATAGAGTGATAATTGGGCATCGTGATATGCTGGTTGGCCAGGGTCTTTGAGTAGTTGCATGTTCTCCATTAGGCTTAGGCAATAAACATGAAAAAACATCCTGGTAAAAATATTGTTTTAGCACAGTGTTATGACTAAATCTATCATGCTGTATAGAACTTTTGTGCAAATAGGCCAATTATAAAATGTTTATTCTATGTTAAGCCATGAAATAATGCAAACATTTCCCCAGGAGATATGGGATATAGTTTTTAATGTAATCCAATGCAGGTCCAAAGTTATTTTCCCTCTAAACTCATATTCTCCCACGAATGTCATTTTTTCCAAGGGAACAAGTTAACATAATTCACATGGTACCTTACAGAATTTGACAGTGTGACCTCCCAAAGATATTTAATATATTGTTGTTGGGAGGCCACCCTATATATATAAAAATATAATCATGGAAGGATTTGCCAGTATGTAGCTGTGTAGCTTGAGCTAATTTGGGTACTATATTTACTAAATATTTGTTGAATCCATCTGCTATAGTACGTTTGTCTGACAGATATGTTCGATCAATAAGAAAGGTTTAGAAAATTCTTTATTACTTACATTTCTATTATTTATAACTATCATTAGGAGTGTCGCTTAGTATGTCATTTATTGTCTGAGTTACATGTATACTTTTTAATTCAGTTTTGAAATTTAACGTTGATGTTGAAATGACACCACCTTAATGCACTTAGCTCCAGGTTCAGAGAAGTGCAAAAAATGCAGATTCATAAAATAAGGGAGATGATCCAATATATGACTAACCATTATATCTGCAGTTATTTTGACAGAGTTTTCCGACATTTTTACAAAATAAATTATCAATTAGAGTTCCATTGCTATTGCTTAATCGAGTAGATCGTGTAATTTTTGGAAATAAAATCATAAATTCAAGAATATTATTGATTTTATTATTATCTTTAAATTGGAGGAGGTTAAGGTTAAAATCACCAGTAATAGTTACTTCTTTATATTTACATACATATTTAGCAGCCATAATCAAATGCCCCACTAATGCACTAAAAATGATTCAAGAAACAAGACTAAATAAATACACCCTTTGGTGTGTCTCAAGTATTTGATAATGATCTAAATGTGGTTTCATAATAGTTTACTCTGAATTGTTAAAGATAAAAATGGACCAACAAAACAGAAGATAGGCGCCCCTACTTCGATAAGCGATGGCTAGTTCATCTCAGAGAGACCCTCCTCACAGGAAGTCTCTCCTTATTTGAGAATCTAGTGTCTATAATTTATAAAAGTGGAATGAAAATCTGAATTTTAACTAAATAATGCCTGATCAGTGTCAGTTCCCTTATATCATTCATTTGCAACTCAGAAAAGATATAAATCCCAAAGCTGCACTTAGGTGAAAACATCTCAGATGTTAAAAGCCAACGAAATTCTGAAAGGTGCAAAAACAAAATACTTTTGGGATAAATGTCACTCAGACAATAACGAACGCAAAGATTTTTTGGAAGTGGTTTTATTTTATTTTTGTACTTCCTTGTTGTGTAACACACTGGATCGAGATATTCCAATTAATCAAACACGTAAACACGTCCTGGTGTTATTTTAAATTGGAAATGTGGTCAACATTTCATGTAAGTTGGCATTTTTGGAAATTGTACTTCCCTATCCCTGACTAATTACCTCATTAAATAATCATGATCAGATTCTGATTTAGTTTACATCCAATGGTTTTATTAACACTACTATTCAACAACATGTTTATTAGGTTTGGAAACTAAACCCCAGTGGACGCCATGTTAATCCAGGACTCCCATTAGCTCCAGCTAATGATAATCCGAGATCCATTTGACGTCATCTAGAGTTTTGTTTCCAGATCTATGAATTCTGCTGGGAGACTCCTCCAAGATTAAACCAGTTAATGAGCATACACTTTAAATGTTGTAAAGTGAAACTTGAACCAATTAAGTCAAATTTATGAAAGAATCTTTAAATTTTAAAGAAATCAAGACATAAAGTAACATAACTAAATACAGTGCATACATTTTGCTGTAAAAAAAACAACTATTTTTGAAAGAATTAAGCAGAAGACTGTTAAATTTGGTTTTAATGACATCAGCCAGTACAAGGAAATTGGATGTTAAGAACATGACCAAAAAAACATGCATGTGGACATTGATTTTGATCCTGATATAATTGGTTGAACCTTATGCCATACCAACCAATCTCATTTAAGCATGAAACAAGGACTGCCATTGCTATGTGCCTTTTGTAAATTATGCTTAAAGCTGGACTTTTCTTGACTTCTGGGCCTGTTTGGATCACCGTTCCAGAAGATACTAATGCTTGTAGAGGATGATATTTTGTAAATGTCAAGCGAGCTATACTAAAGTACACTGTTCTGTTCAAGTGGCTTGGGGAATGCTAGCATGCCTTCTATATTGTATTTGCAGTATCACTTCAAAAATTAGCAAATATATAATATACTTGACGGCACCTTTTTGGGGGATTAATAATTGTCTTGAGTGATAAGACATACTAAAATTATGTAACTTGGTGCATGATTAGCTCTACTGTTATGTGTTGAATGCAATTTACAGCCATTTCAAGCAGTGGTACCAAAACAGTATCCAGGCATTATAATTTAAGTAAATCCATAAAACTTGATACTATTAATTAGAGTTAAAATTAACTCCTCCCTTTGCTCAATTTATTTCATGGGCACTTATGTCAAACGTTGATTGATTTCATACCCTTTTCCCCCATTCATAGGCAACAGCAAACGGGGTACCTCAACATTTTTGTTGCTTGTCATCCTTGCCAATTTTTAATTATATCATGTTTATAATTTTCTGTTTTTGAAATCATGTATATGTATGTTGTATGGCAAAAATAAATTATCTATCTATCTATTTATTCTGTCTAAGCCTAATCAGAAATTGAACAAATCAACTTTGGTGTCAAGCTGGTCATTCTTCAGTCTCTCCCAAAAAGCTCCTGAGTTCCAGGGTTTATTTCCTTTTATTCAACGCACATATCACAAGCCAATCCTCATGGCAGGAGCTCACATGCATTGGACTTTGCAAGCCCATTTGCATCTCTTCATTTACATGCATCCTTCACCCCTTCTTAGTCAGCATCTCTCAAGCAATTACAAATGCTCATTTACATAGTTATCGAAATGCAGATAATTGGATCGCTGATCATCACCCCAGAGTCAGACAATACACAATTTGCCCCCATTACTGTTATGTTTGTTTGCAGTTGGCTAGTTTTAGTTCTGTTACCAATGTGTCACTAATCTTTTATAATAGATCATGGTTTCCTGTAAAAATGCGTTTCCTGTCCTAAGCACCTCAGAATTCATTGCAAGCCAAGTCATTGTTCTAGGAACATCAGAATGTCAACTTCTGTGTGATGATAACCTCACATGTTTTTGTAAGTACAATTGCATTGCTTTATTTGCCTAAATGGTCAGATTTATTTATAATTATCTAACAACTTCATGCATCAGTCAATGCTGTAGCTGATTGCATTATAGCCGCATTATAACAATTCATATATATATATATATACATTATATAATTGTAAATTCAATTTTTGTCCACACCACATGCAACCATTCTCGTGATTACATCCGCAAATGAAAGAATGAATTTTACCGATTTTTTGAGGTAAAAAATAACCTATATGTAAAACAAATATATATAAAAAATAAATAACTTTCTAAGTTTTCTTAAAAATGTAACACAATAACAATCAAACTCAGTTTATTAAATTCAAGGAAAAAAAGAAAAAAGGAGTAAAAATATAATGCAACATCCATCAATATCACAACCCAGTTTATTAGGTTTTTATTATATTTAAATGAGTCATATAAGGATAGTATATACAATTGTCATTTGAGCAGAGATAATACCACATTAATTATCTTTATTTTGCAACCTTGTGTCACAGGTTTCAGCCACAATGACAGTCATAATAACTATGAGTATCCCTCGTATCAGCGGTTTAGTCCGATCTGACATGACATCAATTATTTCTTTTTAGTAACCTTTGTGTCAGTGGTTTACTGCCAACTTATATATTTGTCCTAAATGACAGCCTGGTTAAATTAAATGGGTACCGAATTTTATTTTGTTTGGATGCTTTCAGTAGAAAATTGTTTGCCCGACCTTTGAAAACAAAAAGTGGGCAAAAAGTAGCGGCAGCACTACAAGCAATTATAAAAGAGAATCCATTCCTCGCCTCCTTTAAAAATAATTACAGATAAAGGCTCAGAATTGTTGAAAGTGCACGTACAGCAACTGTTTAAAAAACATAGCATAGTACATTTCACAGCTGAAAATGTTCACCATGCGGCTCTTGTGGAAAGAGTCATTAGGACACTCCGTGAAAAGTTTGGTCGTTGCATGATACCTAACAAAACGAGAATTTTCATCCACAAATTACCAGACTTTGTCTCGACATGCAACCAAAGTCTGCATTCCGCCCTGCCTCAATCAATAAGCCCGGCCGAAGTGAGGCCTAAGAACGAAGTGTGGAAACATCGGTCTGCCCGATATTTCAGACGGGCCCCTGGTTATACGAAACACAAAAATCTAAAACTAGGGCAAATCGTTTGCATAACAAGATACCCTGGGAGATTCAAGAAATCCACAGACGCCACTTTTACAAGTGAAAAATTCGTAATTTCCAAAGTGCTGCACACCAAGCCAACCACCTACACAATTTCCAAACCTATGCCTGACTCATTGTTACTCATTCTTTATTAGTATTAAAGCATATTTTGTCCATTTATATAGTTTGGGTATTTAACTGATTCAATAAATTGTACAAAATGTTAGGATTAATTAAAAATTAATCATATACTTTTTTTAATGTATATATGTAGTGATAAAAACAAATAACATAAAAATTACACCACGATGAAAATGACAATTAAAAACAGGCAGTCTTCAATTATAATTGCTGTCAATTATGTTGGCTTAATAATTTACCACTGGATTTATAATAATAATAATTTATTATATAATATTAAGCCATAATTAATTCTTCTTTCAAAAACTACAACCAGTAGCATAAAGTGTCAAATCTTTAATGGTTGCCTCCTTTTCTTTGTTCAGAATGGTCATCTCTGGAGTGAGCGCGACTGGAAAATCAACGCTTCTAAGGAATATGAAAACAGCAACGGAAATTTAGAAAAAGACTTCACCCGAATCGTATACATGAGAGGCGTGCCCACCATCAACGAGGCAAAATGGAAAGAAAAATTTGGCGCCAAGCTCATTGTTTTACCACTCCTAAAAAATCCCGATGGGGCGACAGTACTGATCATTGAAGACCTGGACGAACAAGACTCAAGAATATTTTATCTTACATAACATTTACAAAAATAAATATTTCTGATGGTACAACTATATAAATTATGATATACTATATGGTCAAGGAGGCAGTGACTAAGTTTTGGTGGCAACGCTATCATCACGCCCCCTTGTGTTTCTGTGTATCAGTTACATTGCAATCGATTTATAATTTAATCACATAGTAAAACATGATAATAATAAACTAGTTCTCAAGGCTTACAAAACAAGAGATAGAGAAGACAAGAGAATAAATTTTATGATGATATATGATGATGAGCAATATAAGATGGCTGAATTATGATTTACAGCCTACAGCCATCACTTGAGCTTCAGCGTCATCCTATCAAAACAGAAAATTTTGCGGCCAGGAAAAGAAAGACTGACCTTAATCAGAAACACCACACACCTGGTGTTGTTCCCCAACAACCTAGACAAAACAGTGACCAGACTGGCGAAAAAGTGCACATAAAAGACCTTAAAAAAATTGTTAAGCTTTTTGAGCAGCATATGGATACCTGTCAATTTGGTCAAACTGTGAAAAAGAACTGAAATTCCGATCCCACTTGAGTGAGAATAAACAACACATTTATGTACTGGACTAAAGAAGAAATGGGTGACGTTCATACGTGTGCAACTGAGGCACATGAGGAAAGGATAATTTTAACATTCATGAACATTGGCCTAGTGCAAAGAACTGCCATCCGCATGTGCCACATCATGCACGGGCCAGAAAATGCGGAATTAGCTGGTAACACTAAGCTCACAAAGCACATGGAGGAAATGGTGTGCCTAATAGCCGCTATCTTACGGTAAGATGAAATCAATGCTGTCGGAACGCAAAGTTATGATACGGACGTGCAAAGTGCAGCACATCAAGAACATTTAACACCACAATGAGTGGCGAGAACTTTGGCAGCATATTCATCTTTAACTTGGAGGCAGCAACAAGTTGCCGGCCCACCTGGCAAGCATTGCACCTGCTTTAGCACCACGGTGCCAGCCTAGTTGGAAAAAACCAGCTTACCTCGACCCATGCATGTAATGACAGTATTAAATGACAGTCTTTGTTAAATGCGGTGTATTGCATATTTTGGGTATGGCAGATGACCATACTGACTTTAAACAAAATTATGTTTGTATATTAAAGCCTTTACATGACAAACAAAGGAGTTTTTTTTTGTGTGAACAGGTAGAATTATAGGTCGCAAATAGGTAGCATCAGCTGGCAAAACAAAGAACATAGCCAACATCGCTGACATGGAGCGAAAACCCAACAAAAAATAGATTAATTAAAAATATGAGCGCATTTGCGACCTATAATTCTGTAAGAAATACTGAGACGGGTAATACAGCCTCAAAAGCCCGAGGGGGGAGCCATTGACCGCCATGTTAAAGGCTGAGCGCCCCCCGGAAGACCGAAGAGGGCAAATTACAGACCCGAACATAAATACAATCAAAACATTAACGCATTTGCGACAACATTATATACTACTTACAAAGAACGCATGGACACTATGTACATGTGACTGCAAAACACTTGCTAATTTGCATGCAGGACACGCTTTTCATGAAATGTCAATGGTGAGGGAAGAACTAGCAGAGTTAAGCCAACTGTCAAGAAAAAAGGGGCGTTCACACTATCACATATAAGAGCTACATATGACCACTTATGAAAAATTTTGTTTGCTCGTGGTCATCCTTGGTCACGTGATTCAATCACCGTATACGTATACTCGCGCTAATCCGTAGGGTGCTCCTTGTCGTGCTTGACCACTACGTGGAGAGGGGGAAATATTTTTAAATATGTTTAAAACGTTCTATGAGTGAATTTACATTAATTACGTAACTTTCTCGGAGGTCAGTTCTATGTACATTCTATGTATGTTCTATGTACGTTCTACGTACAATCTACGCACATTCTTCGTACGTAGCCATACGTAGCCGCTGTTCATCTGTATATACTCGCCATCCACTCGCGTCCACTCGTAAAGCCCTCGATCGGCAATCTACGAGCGATCTACGAATGCCTACAAGTGCCTCACGGACGCCTCACGGATGCCTGACAACAGACGTTTGGCAAGCGTTTGCGAACGTCCGTCGACCGTTCGTTAATCACGGAATATTAGTTTGCCAAGCATCCGTGAGGCATCCGTGAGGCATCCGTGAGGCATCCGTGAGGCATCCGTGAGGCACTCGTAGACTCTTCGAGAGTGAATGAGGAGAGGGCTATGGATGGGCTACGAATGGGCATGGTGCCAGGGTGGGCAGTTGTTGGAATATGACAGGCGCGACACGGTTTATCTAGTTCGTTTTTACTGTTATTGTTTTATCTGCACTTTTTTTCCAATACCTGTGTCAATAGCATGTAGCTAATTTTGTTGTCTTATGTCGACTTTAAATAATTCTATTTTATTCTGGTGTATGCCTACCAGTATTAATTTAATGCCAACAAAGTACTAGTGGAATTGAGCCACAATGACTTTTTTTGTTTGTGTTTTTAATGTTTAAGATGTAGGCTTATATCAAATGCCATTGTGTCTTATACATGTTATTTTTATTGTAAAGCTATGTAAGTATAATGGAAAAAGAAAAAAACTCTTCTCTTCTTCTCTTTCAAAAATGTATTTTATACCACAAACAATATATACAAGTAAAGATTCATTGTATGTACAAAACAATATTCTTAACCAACAGAATTAACTGGAAAATATACAATTTAGCTCTCAGTTGCAGTCTGACATCCACCAGGCGGCGTTGATGATGTCCACAGAGGGGCGCGCCACCTTGCGTCTTCTGGCGATTTCAGTCAAATTCTTTGTATTTCTTCTTCTGAGACGGCGGTTGGCGAACCACTTCTTCACCTGTTCAACTGTGATTTCTCCAGCCTCTGCCATAATCTGCAAAAAAATAAAATTAGGTTAGCTATGTGCTGCTATTAAAATTTTCAGTGGATTCGAAATTCCCTAAATTTCAGCTACCAGGCATGCTTTTCTTCTTTCAATATTATAAAGAACTTTCTCAATATACTAATTCCTTGCATTTAAAGTTTAGCCTAAATATTACATTATACGGCGGGCCTATTATTTTTTAGCATTTTCTTTACTGTATGTAGACCTAATCAATAAATACCTAAAGTTTTAGCGGTGTTTCATGTTATCATATACTGTAACGGAGGGGATTATCGACAGGGCGGGTAAATTTTTAACACTTAAATTAGTATATTAACATTCTTATGTGAGTGTCGATAATGCCCGCCCAGTCAATCATACCCGTTAAGTTATATAAATGCGAATTATTCCAAAAACCCTATTCTTAAGGGTGAAATACAAGATAGACTTTTATTATTTTTCCCCGGTTGATAGATTTTTATTTTTTTGCGATTCTGATGACGGAATATTTGTCCAGCTTCATGTTAATTTACATTGTTCCATAAACATATATTACAAATATTTTTTTTTGTGATGCTTATGAGAAGTGTAGTAAAAAGGTTATTGCATCTTGATGATTTACTAAATGATTATAAATAGGAATGATCAGAATCCTAGATAGCCTAATTAGATCATTTACAAGACATCGTTGAAATTGTAAATAAATTTATATATTTACCTCAGAAGAATCATAGCTGGGGTAAGGGTGTTCTTGGTTGTCTGTGTACCATTTCTCCATAATTCGGACAGCTCTCTCAGTCAGGGGCTGGCGGGCCTTCTTACCTTGGCGCGCTTTCTTGGGAGTTGAAGTCACGAAGTTCGGTGGGTTCACGGGAGAGGGCGCCACCAACATGGAGGACTGCAGCAGAGACACGCTGCGGTGAACGCGCTCAATCAGAGCAAGGTGCTGGTTCTGGAAGAAATTTACCAAGATTAATGAAAAGTTAGCGAAAGATTTCAATGACTCTTACTTTATGACTTACTACATTTAGACTTAAAGACCTACTGGCATCTAAGTAGACTTACTGGCATTCATGAATATATTAGTAACACCGCTACGCACTTGTCTGCATATTCTTGAAATCAAAGGAATTAGTAATAATACAAAGTTTGTCCTTTACCTGGTAGTAGTATCCGATAGGCTGCTGTAACCAAGGCAACGAGATGACGCTCTGTAGTGAGAAATGGCGCTCGCTTAGCAGACGACTCACTTCAGCCTCATAGGCCGTTCGTAGTTCCCGGATCTGTAACACAAAGAGACAATTGACATTGATCAGAATGAACAAAATTAAAAAAAAAACAAAAACACAACAGATGTATTGAAAGAAACACAAAGCTATAGAGCCTAGTATAATATATTCGAGCATCTAATGGTTTTTGAGATAAACTGAGGTAGATTATATCTACCATGAATGAAAAACAAAATATTTAATGGCAACATAATTATTCAAGTAATATGACTGCAAATGTAACTGCCATCACCAATTTTAACCAGCTTATAAATGTAGACTAAAATGTACATCAAATCAACTACGTGATGCAGTCTAATATATCTTATTATTAATCAGCAACGTAATGCAGTATAATATATATATCTTATCAAATCTATTTATTCGTTTGTTTATTTACCTGATGGGGGAAGAGAGCATTGAGGATTGCATCACAGAAGAGTGACCTCAGCTGGTGGTCGCTAGCCACAACAGAATTCTGATCCAAACTGCTGACATGGGGAGAGGCTGCCAATAAGGTCCATGGGGTAGGCTGGGTCTCCTGAAAGTAAAACAAATAAGCATTGTAACGTTTTTGCATTATTATATTAAAATGAAAATTACAGCATCTAATTAAATGAATTAATTATTAGTCTTGCTCTGTCTATTTCGATTAATACTTCTTTATTTTATTCATTTAATATATTTTATTTTATTTTATTCATTTAATATATTTTATTTTATTTTATTCATTTAATATATTTTATTTTATTTTATCGTTGTAATTAAGACTGTAGACAGAGCAGCAAAACTGCTTCAGAAATGGTTGCATTTTACACAATAAACATTCAAAATAAATGAAGGGATGATTTGAAATAAATCATTGACTGTGATTACATGTGTTGTTTTGCACATGTCTACTGTGCAAATTAATCTAAAGTTGTAAATCACAAACAAAAATACTTGATGAAGCTTTTTTAGGTACAGTAACTCTGTTTAAGAAGTTGATTGCAATAGCATACCTGAGATAAAGAATACTGCAGATGGCTGTAGAGATCCAATCCTGAAATTCCCGCGGTAGGTGTCGCCACCTGTGGTGATGACGTCAAGGACGTGATCTGTGACGTGTATCCGGAATCCCCTGTGACGTCACTGGTAGGAAGAGTTCTAGAGGTGTCTTCTTGTGGCTGAAAAGATACAAACAGTAAATACATAAAAACAGTGAAAAAATATGAATAATGAAATAATCTAATCATAACGACTAAATTTGATTTAATTACCTTACTCCATATCAACTAATTTTATTTAAATTTCAATAATATGAGTAGTAGCCTACTTATTTGTTAAATAATACTCCAGTTATGTCAGCTAGATCTTTTTGACAGACTACAGGTAATAAACAAACAGGCCCTAGTATTATGTACATCATGTAAATATTATTATGTAGGCTACTGACAACATGATTAATTAATAATTATATTGTTGATAATAATGAATTTTTAAGTTTCTAACTTATGCGCGGATTTAAATATTAAATTATGTATAATATATCTCATTTCAGAAGCACTTTTTATATAATTTATGAATATAACTTACCAAGGGGGACACTGCCACTGGCTTGATTGGAGACAGAATCTCTGACATGGAAAACCCAGACATTCTGTATTATAATGCTGTAATATCAAACTTATAGCTGAAAGGACCAATTCAGGGACCGAGACTAGAGATAGCAGTGAACTGATTTTATAAAGCTTTCGATTTGCTTATATACTGCAAGTAAAGTGGGCCAGGACGTCATACTGCATTCTGATTGGCCGAGAGCCTGAAAGCGGCTCTCTGATTGGCTGATTACCAATTGCAATTGCTCGCGTAGATTACAGAAACGGGTAATCTCTCTGATGTTGAGTAGATTAAAGACGGAGTGAGTCAATTACAGTTGAGCTCACATCACAAGATTTCTCAATCAGTTGAGCTTAAACTAAAAAAGGAATACTGTTTAGTGTTTGCCATATTTGTATTCTGTATCAGACAACAATATTTAGACAAAATTCATACCAATAAAAGACATACAATTGCTGAATTTCAGTGCATGATTAAAAAACATATAACCTTTGAATTAAAAGCATACTATTAGATCTATAAGTACATGACGAATACAAATATGACATTGTACATGGTTTTTATTTTTTGTTAATCCTTTAACTAATTTTTCTTAAAATTCAGTTTTTTTATGCACACTAATTTTTTATGTCATGTCTTACGTATAAGATAACACAGGATAAAAATCGCGTGAAAATAATGTTAAATTGGTGTATCTGGCAGGTATATTCCATTTATTTTTCATTCCATGCACATTCCCTCTTGGAATATTAGTAAAATAAAACAAGAAAAATCAATAATAAGGTAGGTATAGCAATAGATAGTCAAATTCTTTTGAAATGGTCCTTAAAGTTGCATTGTCGCTCAATATGACAGTGACCAAAATCGGTTGCATTCATTTCATTGTCTTTTTAAAAAAGCTGATTGTCAGGGCCTTGCTAGGTTCACTATATCTCTATAAAATTAATAAACATACCCTATCATTTAATTGTTCACATTGCAGGTGCTTTTATGGCATGAAAACGAGGCATAAACGGACGTTATTATTATTCAGTGCCTTAAATTTTTGTCCGATTTTCAAAATTCCAAGTTTTCATAAAAATGTGTAGGTGTTTCGCTTTTTGCATGAATTGAAACAAAAAATTTCTTAAAACGACTCGGCGACGCTCTCCATCACGTTGCAATGAATAATTAGCTAAAATGTAAACAAAGTCGATTTAATAAATTCCGGCAATAATTTCTAATTTAGTTAAATCCAGACAGTTTGCGTTATCGAATTCATTAGTAAGAAGCTTTTTTTTTCATTTGGATAGCTTTTTTGTTGTTACAAAAACCGACTGGCAATGCAGCTTTAAATTACAAAAGAACATTGCAAATTTTTAGGGCAAAGCAATAGGGATTGGATTTATGCGGTATAAAATACCAAATAATGTTTCACTTACATGAATTTAGAGAATCCACACCCTTAATATTTACATTTTTGTTTTGCTATACTGGCATCATTCTTAAAAGCAAATTCACAGAAAAAAAATATCTAAAACAATTAAATAGATGGACAAGGAATTCAGTCGAAATTATTTATTTACTGATTAATGCAATAGGGGAAATTAATATTTAACCAAAGTGCTATGAATCTTTTGTTTATACTTTTTTTACTGGACATGACAAAAATTCTTAATGACATATATAAGATTGATATATTTTCTTTAGTTATTGAATTTGATAACTTATTTCCAATAAACTAATCTACAATTTATTGTAATCTTTACTCTATGTGATCTTGTTCGTCTGTGATCAAGTAAAACTTTGTTGTTTTTCTTTTAATCAAGGCAATTTAGTTTTGAGCGATTCAATTAAGTCACAAAATACTCAAGACCTGTCAAGTTATATTGCAATCTACAGCCAAAGGAAACTCGCAATTGCAATTGCAACAAACCGATGAAAAGTATTGTGTTTCAATCTACTTCAATTGCAATTGCCATGAGTGTTACAGCTTCTTTCTGATTGTCGATTGCAATGAGACATCACACAGTGCTTCTTTCTGATAGTAGATTAATTGCAATGAGACATTATCAAAGAGATTAACTTCAAAACACTAGTTTTGGATTTTACAAAATCTATTAAAACGAAAATGTCCAGAATTGCTGCCAATAGCCAATATCTGCCGATATTGCATATTGGGCTGGATATTATGTCCTTTAGGCAAATTCGCAAGCCAAAGTTCCTGTGACTCGTAAATTAGTTCGAGTGCGAATTATCGCTCTGTAGTTATACCTCTATCCCTCAAATGTAGGTGTCGTAAATTGCGGACCATGCAGACCGTTCCGACCAATAGTAATACATGCTAATACGGACTTGAAACAGCGTGATGACCGATGCATTATGATTGCAACATTTTAACAAAAATATTAGTCCATCCCTGTGCAAATTCCCACGTGAAATAGCATAACATTTTGTACAATATATTGAACAGATAAATACGCAAACTATATAAATTTACTACAATAAAATAACAGTGTAATTTTTAAATTTAATATATATTTTTTTAATTTCTTTGAGATGCAGTGATGAGGGCTGTATTGGTATTAATTCAGCAATTATTGAATTACTGATTGAATGTTTTATTTTTGACTTACAAATACACAATATAATCAAGGTAATAATGATTTATATAAGTAATATTGTATAGTTATATACTTTATTTTTACTTTTTGTCAGTATTCTGCTGTTTCTTTTATTAAAATACCATAGACATAAGTATTTTTTAATTTCTTTACGAGTATTTATTGCAGGAAGCACATTATTTATATTGATTAATTTTGTCAATAACAATTGCATTCTGTAAGTGAAGTCACCTGTGTTATTATCATCATTTATCATTTGCAAATACTTCCTTCTTTACACTTTTCACAATTTGATGTTCCTATACTTACGGGGTGGGGTATTCATTAAAACTCATATTAAGGAATACCTGTAGGTAACTATTGTACAGTACATGGATTGTTTGTGTTCAAGTTCATTGATCACCCCTGTGAAAAAAATAATAATTGAAAAAAGGTGCACAATAATAATGCACATAGTGTGCGATAAAATCCAAAATATTGTGCAATTTATAAAAAGCAAAATATTTAACTTATTAAAATTTTGTAATTATTGAAAACATTGCAATGATTCTGAATTTGTGCATTTCACACTTAATGCACACTTTGATATTTTAATCCTAAATTATTTATTCCTTAAACCATTGAAATCATACAAATCACTATTGTGGGTTGAAATCCGCCGTTCCGCAACTGGTAACATGCTGTTTAAGGACAGTACTACAGCGACCTCTCATGGGACAGAGAAAAACTAATATTATCCAGCTAGCTGATTTTGGATATTTTTATAGGGTCTATTTCTTATTTTTTCGCTCAGACACCGATTTTGGGGGATATTTTGACTATTTGGATATTGGCATGCATATTATACAATTTTTGCATTGAAGAGGTTCTGGGAAAGGAATTTACTGTCTATCAAAGCTCATAGTTCATAAAATAAAATAAAACTAAGGTTGTGATAGTATATCATTCTGTTTAAGTGACATGAATATAATATAACTTGCTGATAACAGTATGGATTTTATCTTTAGGCGCTGTGAAATGTTTTTGATGAAAAAAATCAAACTTCTCAACCTATTTCCAAGAAATTCCATTGATATTCCTATATTTTGAGGGCATGTTGATACTGAGCCAGGTCGGCCCCTTGTCGGTCCAATGTTGACATTAAACTGGTAGTGCCTTGTACTCTGTGTCTAAGCTTTGGCAAGTACAAGGCCCCACCCATTAAAGGTGAAGTCGGTTGAGACTGATTAGTGATAACATATAAATCCAGGTTTACATTACATGTTGTGTGGTCAAAGCCTTATCATTTCATCTTTACATCTGCCTCTTAACAGGGGCGGATCCAGAAAAAAATTCACGAGTGAGGGGGAGTTGACAAATTAATGTATAGCGGGGACCACCGGAATTTTTAATTAAAATATACTAGACGAAGGGGGGGGGGGGTTTAGGCCCCCTGAACCCCCCCCCCCCCCCCTCCAAATCCGCTACAGGACTCTAGCAGCTGGTTATAATAATCTAGTTAAATTCCAGACAGACAATACTGTACAACACTGTTATCTTATCAATGATCTAATATTTTACACACCCCTGGTATGCATATTATTTAGACTCATAGCACGGATCATTGAAGAGTGCACAGTTCGGATGACATCATGTCTGGAAAGCAAGTTCGGTGAGCACTTATTTTCATTACAATTTAGAAAGAATCCATAAAATTATTCAAAACCACAATCAAAATTCCTGGCAATTCCCTGAACAGGACCATTGCACTAATTATTCATAAGGCAAGGCAATAAAATATAATACATGTTAGAAGCCTTTTTATTGTTACAGGGGTGCGGGTAGCGCTATGGGCTTCCAACCATTGGTTCCCGGGTTCAATTCCCTGTGGAGCCTAAGTTGGATGGCTGCTTCATCTTTCATCTCATTGCCATGGTCCCTGCCTGTCCTAATTAGCCCATCAGGTGCAGAAAAAAAGGACATAAAGACCTAATCCTCCAACAGTAGTAATATACAGTGCTCTACAGCCCGCAAAGGAATCCACTTGACTTTTGGTGAAACGGAGGTAGTAAGGTAGCAACATCAAAGGGAAACCCATTGTCTTTTGGAGAACAGGATGAAGTAGGGTAGTAATTAAATTTCACACTCCAATGCATTCGGTGAAGCTAGGGTAGCTTATGTGAAGGAAGGGTAGGTAATAAATCGCACACCTGTCAAAGTCATCACGTCATAGGAAACCCCCAATTCTAAAAATAGAAAATCCATTGCACCCTGCTGCGATGAAGTCATTTTCTAAAAATAACTCACCATCCTGTAGTGGGCCAGCAGGCCAGCAGACCAGCAGGCCAGCATTGAAATCACCATCATAAAAGCGATTGGTACTCTTGTTCCTCATCATTGAAATGGCAGAGAGCAGAGATGACGCTTTGATCAATGAATATTTTCAAAGTAACAATGGTCTCAGCGTGTACAATGATTTTAAACAAATGCTTCAAAATTTCACAAACTCGCATGATTTAATGCTATTCGCTCATAGAAACGATCTAACCCAAGACCCTCAAGTTAAAGATAGACTTTCTCAATTCACTAGCAGTAGCAATTATCTGGTAACCGCATATGATGATTTCACACATATGATTCAAAATTTCACAAATGAACAAGATTTAATACAGTTTGCACACAGAAACAATCTGATTGGGGATGCACAAATTCAAAGCAGACTTCAGCAGTTAAACAACCATCTTTACTGTCAAAAATGTTTCAAACAATTCACCAATAGAGTCTTTCAAGAACTACATCAAAGCAATTGCCAAGGTAATATTCCAATTCAAACAGTCACTCATGATCCTTTTCCTGAATTCAATCAACCAGTACAACCAGTACAACCAGTAAAACCACTACCGCATAACTGCAATGTTTGTGGTAAATCTTTCACCACTAGCTTTAAGAGGAACACCCATCAAAAGAAATGTACAGGATTCAAAAAATGCGTACAATGTCATGCACAATTTACTTCAGTTTCTTTATTCGGTGTACATAAATGTCAGGAAATGATGAAATGTCAGCACTGTAACAAACAATTTCAAAGTTTCTATGCAAAGCAAAGACACGAACTTAAATGTCAACTTCCTAAGAGAACAAAACACAAATTTATTAGTCAAAAAAATAATCCAACTGATCTCCAACTACTGCAAAGTCTGCAGGTACCGCAGGTACCGCAGGTACCGCAGGTACTGCAGGTACCACAGCAGACTTTTTCGTGTCCAAATTGTTGCAAAACTTTTAAGAAAAAACCCTCATTAACCGAACACATGAAAGTTTGTGAGGGAGTGTTTGACTGTCAAAAATGTAAGAAAATTTTCACCAACAGCCTAGCTCATGATTCTCACTCGTGCGAAATTAAATGTCACTCATGTCACTCCATATTCAAATCAGAAAAAAGTTTTGGAAAACATATTTGTAAAAAAACTCGAAAAAGGACACTTACTGATTCACACAACACTGACAACACTGTGCAACCATGCAAACGAAGTTGTAATAGTGTACAAACAAATCAAACCGCAATTGTTCAGTCATGTGTTCAGTCAACCATTCAGTCAACCATTCAGTCACCTGTTCAGTCAACTGTTCAGTCAACCGTTCAGTCACGAGATGTGCTATGCGAAGTTTGTGGGAGGATTTTTAACTCTGAAAGAGCCCTGAGTGCCCATAAACGTTATCACAAAAAAAATCATAGAATTAGATGTAGACGATGTTTAGAGGAATTTCAGGATAGACACTCATTAAATATTCATGTAAGAGATTCTCATTTCCAACGAGGTAGAGGTCGAGCTCAAATAGTATCATTAGAAGATGAGAAATTGCAAGAATTTTACAATAGATACCACTCATTCATTTATGATAACCACGAATTAGGGCAACCGCAAAGCTTTTATAATTATCCAGTAGTTGAAGATTTCAGCATTGAAGACCTTATGGGTTTTGCTAACGAAATATTCGATGACCAAAGCCAATCCTTCAAGTTAAATCTATCTTTTGGATCCATTTTACAACATATCGAGTCTGGAAAATACCGTTATTTCAAAGCCTATTCTAATGATCCCCTATTTGATCTACCCATTAGCATTTCAAATAGAGCAGATTTAGAGAAGCTCAGAGAACAACTGACTGAGATAGACGTTACAGCACATATTACTAAAGAGAGACCTTCCACGAAGTGGAAATTAGTTCTTATAACAAATGTTAGATTCTACATTACTTCAACAGGGTTCCCGTTAGGATCGGGTGAACTACCCAAATATATCAGAAATAGTAAATCAATTATGTCCCTCACGTATAGTTTTAAGAACCATAACAAATTTCAGGATAACTTATGTCTGTTTAGATGCATAACATTCCACAAACACAGAGATCTATATAAAAAGAACAAACATTTCGAAGAGAAAGTTCACAAATATTACCAAGAATTCGCAAACGCTTGTGAGCAAGATTTGGAAGGAGGAGTTGACCTGCAGTTAATTCCAGATTTTGAGAAATTTTTTCAGTTAAACGTCAACATATTTTCTTTACACGAAGATGAAACTGCACACCCCATATTTAAATCAGCTCATAGATACGTCAACAGTATGAATTTGAATCTTTACCAGCATCACTTATCATATATCACTGATATTAATAGATATTGTAGTAAATATCAATGCTCAAACTGTGAAAAACACTTCAAAACTTTCTTCATGTGTAAAAGACACAGCCAAACTTGCACATTAGCAACGAAATATCAATTTCCGGGTGGTTTTTACGATATGAAACGAAATATTTTTGAGCAGTTAGAAGAATTTGGAATAGATGTCTCCAATGATGAAAGATTTTACGAATATTTTATAGTCTACGATTTCGAGGCATATTTGAAAAAAATAGAGAATGATTCGGTAGAAAATACAATGATTACAGCAGAGCACATTCCAATTAGCGTTAGTATTTGTAGTAATGTCCCAGACTTTGAAGAAGCTCACTGTATTGTCGAACAAGATCGCGAGACGCTTGTGAAGGCAATGCTCGCATATATGACTAGAATTCAATCAACTGCGCAATCGCTTGTTCAAGAAAAACTTAGTTTTGTAATGCAGGAACTGGAATCTCAATTGAATACTTGGAATACTGAAGTAGATGAGAAAGAAAGCTTCAATGCCATAATGCGTACAAAAATCCAAAACATGATTGACACATTCGAACATTATTACACTCAGATTCCAGTTTTAGGTTTTAACTCTGCAAAGTATGACATAAATTTAATCAAAAGAGAAATAGCTAGATGTCTAGAATTGCACAATTCAGAACGCAAGTTTATAGTCAAGAAAAACAGTTCATACTCCTGTCTTGCTAATGAGAGTTTTAGATTCTTAGATGTGATAAACTACTTAGCACCGGGCACGAGTTATTCTAGCTTTTTAAAAGCTTTTAAAATTCAAGAACAGAAAGGATATTTTCCATACGAATTTTTTGATGATCCCTCCAAGTTAGATTATCCAGAATTACCTCCGTACGAAGCGTTCTACTCTAACCTAAAGCAATGTAATGTCCTGGAGACATTTGAAAATTACCAATGGTTGAAAACAGTTTGGATGAGCGAAAATATGAGTTGTTTTAAAGATTTTCTTATATGGTATAATAATTTAGATGTGACACCATTCGTTAAAGCAGTTATGAAGCTGCAAGACTTTTATAAGGTTAAGCGAATAGATATTTTCAAAAGCTCCATTAGTGTCCCAGGAATTGCTAGGCAATTAGTTTTTCAGAGTGCAGAGAAAAATGGTGCCTATTTTTCTCTGATTGACCAAAAAAATTCTGACCTTTACTTCTCCTATTTACAGAATATAATTGGAGGAGCTTCTATTATTTTTCACAGACAAGCTCAGAGAGATAAGACATTTATTCGGGGTGGTAATAATCGGGTGAAGAGAATAATAGGATATGACGCTAATGCGTTATATCTATACGCCTTCAGCAAAGAATTTCCAGTGGGTTCATTCATTAGAAGACACGCGAAAGATGAATTTAAACCCGTGGTGAGGGATAGATATGATAACATGTTCTATTGGATGGATTATTTAAGTCATAAAAGAAATCTAAAGATTTGGCATAAACGAAATGGAAATAAGGAAAAGAGAGATGGACGTTTCTTTGCTGATGGAGTATCTTGTTCAAATAATATAACTAAAATATATCAATACGATGGTTGCTATTTCCACCATCACGGTGGTGATTGTCCTCTAATGAATAAAAATTTATCTGAGAAAGAAAAGAAAAAAGGGTTACTCGCGCAGAAAAGAAGACAAGATAGGAATAACTACTACAAAAAGTTAGGATATGAAGTTGAGGAAATATGGGAATGCAAATTTCTGAAAATGATTAAAGATACTCCGGACTTGCAAAAATTTGTAGAAAACCAAAGACCCAAGTTTTTCAAAAAACATAAGAAAACACTGACCGAAAAGGAAATTTTAGAAGCGGTGAAACGGGATGAACTATTCGGTATGGTAGAAGTAGACATTGCAGTCCCCGAAAAATGGGGACAAGGTTTCAAACAACCGGATAACTTGACACCATACGAATATTTTAGTGAGATGTCACCGATATTTTGCACTACCGATATTCCATTCGAAGTAATAGGTGAACATATGCAAAATTTTGCTCGTGATTCAGGAATGAATACAAAACCTAGAAGACTGTTGGTAGGAGGAATGAAAGCTAGGAAAATGCTATTTGCTACACCTTTGTTGAAATGGTATTTAGAGCACGGTTTAGTCGTATCCAAAATTCACCAAGTCATAGAATATAACAGAATGAAGTGCTTTCAGGAATTTGTTAGCGATGTGACAGAGGCCAGGAGAGCGGGAGATAGAGATCCAGATTTATCAATAATTGCCGATTTATCAAAACTTATAGGAAATTCCGCCTATGGATCAACTATCCTTAATAAACTGAAGCAGTCGGATGTTAGATATGTAGAAGGTGAGAATGAGGCTTGCCTCAAAGCTAACGAGAAAGGATTCAAATCCATGACCCAACTTTCCGATGATTATGAATTTTATGAAATCGAATCTCAAAAAAACAAGATTAAGTTAGATTTACCAATTCAAATAGGTTTTTTCATTCTGCAATATGCCAAGTTAAGAATGTTAGAATTCTATTACGATTTTCTCTGTAAATACGTTCCTAGAGATAAGTTTCAAATGCTTCAGATGGATACGGACAGCAATTACTTTTCAATAGCAGGGGAAACATTGCAAGATGTGATTAAACCAGAACTCTTAGATGAATATAAACATAAGTTAAATGGATATTGTTCGGTTAGAGACGTTGATGCTGAAACTCATTGGTTTCCAAGAACTTGTTGCCCAGAACACACTAAATATGATAATCGTTGCCCCGGGTTATTTAAACGTGAATACGAAGGTGAGATATTCTATGGACTCTGTTCTAAAACCTATATCGTAGCCGACAAAGACCATTGTAAGTTTAGTTCTAAAGGTATATCCAAAAACAGAGTCAAAAACCCTCTAGAAATATTTAAAAGCGTTTTGGAGACTAAGGAAAGTCGTAGCTCTACCAATGTAGGATTTATCAGTAAAAGTAATACTATTTTCACGTACCAACAGAATAGAGCCGGATTCGCTTATTTTTATCCTAAAAGGGAAGTATTAGCTGATGGTATCTCAACCAAACCCTTAGATATAATATTAGAACCGATACGAACGAAGTATTTCAGGTAAAAAAATTTATTATAAATATTAAAAAAACACAAATTTTCGCAATAAGAATAAAATAAAATTAACAATATTTATAAAGAAGAGTTGGGAAACTCCATCGGTGTGGGTTGGATGGGGAGATTGGGAGGGTTGGGATGGTAAATACCGGGGTATTACCCCTTACGGAATCATCTCCGGTATAGCTCCCTTCCAAGTCTCGGTTTCTGAAAAGAAAAAGGATTATTTTTGAGATATTTTTCTATATGATTGAGTAATAGTTATAAATACACACAGAATTATCCAGAATACTTGTGAAAATAAACTTACTGCTCCGTTTCCGTCGATGCATTTTGAGTAAATGCTGACAACCTCTCAGCGCAAAAGTGAACAATTTTCTTTGTCCTGGCTGCACCCTAAAAATTAGGAAAAAATATTATTAAAAAACCGTAAATTGCAATGATATTCGAGTTATCTATAAATTTATATCACCGTTAAATTCCACTAATTCGTTATAACATAACTATTTATATATAAATTCATAAAATTAGAGAGGTGAATTATTGTTTAAATTCCACTTACGAATAGTTGAATGCTTAATACTAGCATGATCCCTGCCAGTATCGTATACCCCAGGTATAAAAGTTTAA
Source organism: Alitta virens (assembly GCA_932294295.1). Lineage (NCBI taxonomy): Eukaryota > Metazoa > Annelida > Polychaeta > Phyllodocida > Nereididae > Alitta > Alitta virens. Next base: position 48,355,936 of record OW028576.1, on the reverse strand, counting down.
CATCAGTTGCTGGGCAGTTGCAAGTAGAATTCATCTCAGAGTGTGGTTCTGTAAATGCTTATTGCTGTCTATGAAGATTGTGATGCTATTTAGAAAAAATTCTGGACCTTATATTCCATTTCCAGGTGACACTACTCAACTTCAAAGTTTATTGTTTAAAGTACGCTTAACTATACGCGAGTTCATCTTAATGCAATGATACCACGATTGTTTCACACCCAATTAAACCCCATCCATATATTCAGAAGCTACGAAAGTTGACTTAGAGTAAATTGCAATGAAACCACGACTAGGAGGGTTAACAGAAACCCTATCAGGGGGAAACCCCAGAAGCTACGATTTTAAACAGGTGCATAAAACAATTTATGGTTGGTTTACTGCATGGTTGGTTTACCTGGATGGTTGAATACAGAGTTGAACATACGGTTGAAAAAGACAATTACTCATTTTTTTTGGTATTATTTAGCAGGGATTTTAGTTCCCGCATTCGACGCACAGTTGAAAAGACTCATTTTTGGTGTTATTTAGCAGGAATTTTAAAGCCCGCATTCGACGCACGGTTGAAAAGACTCATTTTTGTTATTATTTAGCGTCCACATTCGACGCACGTGTCCAAGCGTGCGCGCGCACCCAAAAGCGTGCCTAAGCGTGCTCAAGCGTGACCGCACGTGAGCGCGCGTGCCCAAACCTGCTCAAGCGCGACCCCCACGCGCTCTATCTAAATAAAATATTTTTAGTTCGAAACATTTCCTCAAAATGCTCAGATGCGATCGTGATGCTTTGCGTAGGAACTTTGTAGTTTTGGTTAGAGAAGTACCTTGTACAGAAGTGCTTTCATTTCTTTATCAAGACGGAATTCTCAATCAGCAAATGGTAACTGAAATATTAGAAGAAGCACCATCGAAACGAAATTACTCCCTTTTATTTCTGCTACAGATGCGAGGACCCGCTGCATTCGCATCCTTCCTTAACGCATTGAAGGAAACAAAAAGAACTGATCTAGCTAATCTCTTAACCAATCTCGAAGACGAATTCACAAAAGTATCGATATGAGTACTATGAGTACTACGAGTGATGATTTGGATTGGAACATTGCTTTGTTAAATGAAGAATTATTTGAGACAAAACCTAATCCAAAAATCCTTGTGAATCTTTTTGTTTGCATTCTGAACTCGGTATTAAGTCATACCGAATCCAATAGCCACCAAACCAATCTCTGTCAATGTCATAATTTCATCCAAACCCATAGACTCAATATTTTGGAGTGTAACATTCAAAATTATGCTTCCACTACTATTCAAACTAATCCAAATTCTTGTTGGATTATGCAAATGTCTGATAAATACAGACTCTTGAAACAGATGTATTTAAGAATAGGCTAGCTAGCTAGCTTGTAGCTTTTAGCTTGTAGCTTTTAGCTTGTAGCTTTTAGCTTGTAGCTTTTAGCTTGTAGCTTTTAGCTTGTAGCTTTTAGCTTGTAGCTTTTAGTTTGTAGCTTTTAGTTTGTAGCTTTTAGTTTGTAGCTTTTAGCTTGTAGCTAGAAGTAATGGCTACTGAAATATATTTGGCTCGATTTGTATTAAAAAATGTGACTCGGTGTCAACTTCCTTTCGTAAGGAGATGGTTGAAGGATCTAAATCTCCGCCATCTCGGTGTGACAGCACCACTCATAAATGGCTGAGTCGCTTAATTGTGTACAATACGCTTCATTTCATATTCACCCACTGTGGAAGGGAAAAATCCGACCCGGGTTAGATTTAACCATCCACATCATAAAGAGGGAGAGAAAACGAGTCACAAAAAAAAATTTAAAAATTAAAAAAATTTAAAAAAAAGGACAGATTTCAACTGTCTATATTCCAAATTATGCTCAACCGTGCTCTGCGATCTTCCCGTGATGTTGAGCGAATGTGAGAGAAGTGTTTAATAGCTGTTCACGGCTAACATTTTTTTCATAACAAACTGGCAGAGTGTCTTTTGAAAAAAAATCAAGTCATAATATCATTCAATCATCTTTATTTAAGTATATAATAATTAAAGCCCGCTCTCTACATCTTGGGGGCGACCACGAGGCGTCTCAGCAGCGGTAGCGGCAGCAGCAGCGGTAGCGGCAGCGGTAGCGGCAGCAGCAGCAGCAGCGGCTGTCATGGACCTCGTCACCGGGCCACTCACTGTAGGAGACGGGAATGGCGCACCCACCAAGTCCTGCAGGGTTCTCGGGAGTCTCAATCCGCGTGGAACTGAAATAAAAAATAATAAACTTAATATCAGCATTTTTCCCCCACACCGTTCTATTATTAAAACTAATTTACTCTTTACAACGATCCGAGGATTCCCTGCTGGGATATCCCCCGCTGGTATGACGTCATTTTTAGGATCTCCCCAGCAGCGCCAGCGGAGCCAGCGGCGCCAGCAGCGCCAGCAGCGTCAACAGCGCCACTCTTTACGTTGCGGAGGATAATAGAAGCTTCAAGATACCGCATCGCGCATGCGTTGTAGCGCGCAGCGTCAAGGGTATTCCCTCCCGGGTGACGTCATTTTTAGGATCTCCCCAGCAGCGCCAGCGGAGCCAGCGGAGCCAGCAGCGCCAGCAGTGTCAACAGCGCCGCTCTTTTTACTACGGAGGAAAATAGAAGCTGCAAGATACCGCATCGCGCATGCGCGAAGCGATGCTTTTTTTAGATCTAATAATGTAAACATTAACGCGTGGGTAGTGCTATACAGTAAGACGCATAAACGTTCGGTTAATAATAAAAATTTAAATTTAAAAAGACTTACTTTCTAGAGAAGGGGGAGCCCTTCTCTTGCAAGCTTGACAGCGGCACATGAACATTATCACCCGGTGTATGATTTTCTGTAGCCATAATATCGTGGTCATCACTGAAGTGTACAACCAACACAGTCTCAGTCCTTCCTTCCAGAGGTAGGAAGGGCACAACATTGCCACACTTCATTACTGCATCTTCACAGATACAGTAATTCCCCTCCAAACACAAAACCTGAGTTTGGACAAACTCAAACGAACCAAAAAACAATAACAATTCAAGCAATCCAAACATAGTGAAAAAAATCATGTGCTCCTCTCCAATGAAAACTAGAGAATGGGGTGGAACTTGGATTTAGCAGTGAATTCTTCAGTCATATCACTAATTAATAGTAATAAAGATAAATTAACTCTACATCAAAGCACATTATGCTTCTGATTAATGAACACAACAAAGACCTCCTTCTAGGATCAATACATCCTTGATCATTGGAGTGATTACACAGTAGGTGGGATTGGAGCAATATGAAATGATAAGACAAGATACCTTAATCCTTAATGAGTTTGAACCTACAGACACCAAACAGCTGTCAGCCCTATCAGTCTTACATCTAATCTGGGATAAGGTCAATTATGCTATGGTGGCATACCAAACCTAGACCAAACTGTGATTTGGGATAAAGGAGTTGGGTAATAGGTTTATAGCCTCAATGGATGCCTATCAAACTTTTAATCTGAAAAAACTCTTTCAAAGTTTACTGTTTAAACATAATAGCTGTATCTCCTCACCTCAGCAATTTTTTGAATGCACTTAATGAATGTAATGCACCCACATGGGTTATATCCTCAGCAATTTTTTGAATGCACTTAATGAATGTAATGCACCCACATGGGTTATATTTTAGGAAATGAAAGGGTTTTGGTTCAATTTATTGATCCATACCCCATTGCACACATGCACACATCACTGCATTTTTTTAAATTATGCGAACTAGGGATTTTTTCAAATTTCACTTCAGTTGTGATTAGTCCACTACAGGAAAGAGATCACTAACATGGATGTGTGTGTAATATGTTTGGTAGATGGTGGTAAGCAATTGTTCTGCTGTAATGCCATAATTCACCACTCATGTTGTTCAGCATACATTAATAATTTCGATTTCGTCATTTATGGTGCTTTGAAATGTCCACACTGTCGTAAAGAGTGGCTTTTTGAAGAATTAAGCAAATTTTTGCATGAGAATTCGGAGGAGAATCCAATGCTGGAAGCGCAGGAGAATCCAATGCTGGAAGCGGAGGAGAATCCAATGCTGGAAGCGGAGGAGAATTCGGAGGAGAATTCGGAGGAGAATTCGGAGGAGAATTCGGAGGAGAATTCGGAGGAGAATTCGGAGGAGAATTCGGGGGAGAATTCAATGCTGGAAGCTGAGGAGAATTCGGAGATAGGAATTGAGAGGGAAATGGTGGTATTAGAGGTGGATCAGCTGGAAGCTGGGGAGGGTGGAGATCCTCAGGTAAGTGTTGGATCACCACAGGATATTTTTGAAACGGAAGACTTTCAGGTAGGACCTTCAATTTATTATGACTCATCAATTGATGAGATGGTGGTGGATTACAGCAGAGTCTCATTTCAAACCATCTCTGATGCAATGGTTAGAATTGTTAATGGTAGATTGGAGAGTGTTGAGTGGGAAGCTGATGAATTTTCGAGATTTTAACTAGTTTTGGGGTATTAGTTCCAACTATTTATTACTTTTTAAAAAGTGATAAACAGTTGTATCCAACACTGACCACGTGGAGGTTCCCCAAAGTACAGTGTCACTAGTCCTAAATATTATTTTTTGGTGTTATGATGTTTACAGATTTCTCAATCCTGCCAGTGACATCATAACTTTTTTATTTTATTTTTTTTGGTGTTATGATGTTTACAGATTTCTCAATCCTGCCAGTGACATCATAACTTTTTTATTTTATTTTTTTTGGTGTTATGATGTTTACAGATTTCTCAATCCTGCCAGTGACATCATAACTTTTGAAAATTGAAATTTTTTTTGCGGTTTTATTTTTTCAGTGCGTTATTTTGACTTATGGGTAACTTAATACCGCGACAGAGGTCAGATAACGCTCTCATACATTAGAGAATATATAAAACTATCAAGATTCACATTTTTCAACAAACGAACGATAGAAGAAAATTCTATTCCCTGACTACGCAAAATAGTATAGAATATACAAAATTTACCGCAGTCATCGGATTTAAGGTTTTGAAGAGCGATATCATTGTATACGTACCTACCGCACTTTTTAATTAAAAACTTGTGCCAATAAGAATGATAGTTTTCCGGGTTTTCACCCAAAGAATCAAAAAATTCGCAAGTATGATTATTCACAAATACAGCAACCCAATGAGTGCCTGCACTATTGGCTTCATCGGTATTCAATATAGCTATAGTGTTATCTTTGATTAAATGAATATGGTTAGCAGGGTAAACCCCACCAAACTCTGGATAGTGTCTACGTAAAATGTTAGTTATTTCCGAAGTGTTCATTGTGTAGTAATGTTTCGTGCAGCATCGATACTCAACAAGCCTTTAAATTTCCCATACAGAAAGACTACTATTGAGTCTTCCAGAGCTTTTGAAAATCTAAGTTCGAGTTTGGTTGTTCCTGTGTGCGAAATTGGAAGCAACTCTTCAAAATTTTCTCTATTCCCTAGATCGAAGCAGAATATTGTGTATCCTCTATGGAAATCTTCGAAAGAAATGATAGAGTCTGGGTTCAGTCTGTGAAGTCTCTGCCAAGCCTCTAAATAATGAGATTGGTAAGCTGTATCACCGAATTTAACTTGAAGTGGTTTAGCTGGGAGAGAAATGTTGTTTAAATACAATCCTATCTCACTGATGTTAAAGTGACTAAAAAAATATGGATTGTGTTGGAATGAGCCGCTGACAGCTGCAGATTTAGCCATACAAACGATTAATTGTTCTGGGCATTCGGTTCCGAATAAATCATTAATCGTAGCCACTTGACTACCTTTAGCTATAGTGTGAGTTCGCATTTTTGAATTGATATAAGGATATTGAGCTGATTTAAGTTTTAGGGCATCACTGATAGCAACACCAACTGCTGGGTCTAAGGTAACATGACATAACACTAGCTTAGCATCCAATATTTTAATATTAAATTTTTGGGTTAATTCGGAAGAGAGCAAGGAAAATTCGGGTGTAGAAGGCCAAAATTTCAATCCAATGTTGGTGTTGTGTAATAATAACCTTTTCTGTTTCATGAAATCCACTCCAATAGATCCAGTCATAACAAACTCTTGCCCCTGGTTAACAAACTTTGTTCTTTTTTTCAATGCAGGGTTCCCATCCGTAACGGCATTATCAGTTCCTGCTACTGCCTTGAAATTACTACAAGTATTTATCGCAGTACTTAGATCTTTGGTGAATAATATTCCCAGTTGTTCGTCTACTTTACTCGTTAAAAGAGTATCCAGCATATATTTATAAGGATAGCAGTAAGTAGGGATATCATTAGATATCGATTGATGTTGTAAACTGAGGTCAACTTTCTGAAACATTGATGCGATTAAACAATTTGTAGGTGCTACATCACCGGTAGCATCATATTTCTCCAATGATTCAACAAATTTGATAGGATCATTCTCCCCTATAACAATTTTACACCTAAGTTGAATGTGTGAACGGGAAAAGTCGATAAAATTTTGTGAAGTTACACTAAATTCCACACATCCGCTGGATAGTTGTGAGATTGGAAGATGTTCTATCATTTGAGATTGCGATATTGCTTTGTTGGTAGGTTGTACGCAAAAAAGGTTGAGAGAATCATCGTGAGCTTGCATTTTATCGTCTCCTTCTTACAACCTTTTTCTTAGTCTGTCTAGTTTTAGTGTTCTTGCTCCGGTGTTTAGATCTAGACTGAGGCGATTTTTTCTTTTTACTCGATTTTATAGCTTTGTTAATGATAGAGCGTGACATGTTATCTTTCTGTGCGGCTGCAGTTACAACTTGCAAACCTTTGCCCGATTGAGTAGTTGAATCGTTTACCACAAATATTTTTTGATTTGGTAAAATTTTTCCATCAATCATTGCAGCGTAATGCTTTTTCCAACTATCGTAATCATTAATAACTGACATTGTGAAAACGAAGTGTTACGTTCAGTTCCGAAAGTGATAGTGGTGGTGATGTGGTTTCTCTGGGTTTTATATATATTCTGAAGCGATTGAGTTGTCCTTGAATAGTTTTCAATTTAATCGGGCGTACGAATTCTGTGTGAGAAACCTTCAACCCTGGTAATTGAAAAACTCGCAAGACTGGTGACAATTTTCCGTATAGAAAAGATTCCTGACACACATCGCTAAAAACATATATCTCTTCTTTGGTTCTTTCGTTAATTCTACATCTAATGTCTAGCAATTCCACATAAGATTCCGCGCAGAGGTTGATATTTCTATCTAGTTGCACTATAAAATCATTAGGATTATTGTCAGTGAAAATATTTTTACTATCTGTACTAGAAGCATACACCACAAACGATGTCATGATTAAGAATGTTCTTTTTCTCATTCACCGCTGTGTAATATACTACCGGGTACTTGTACACAAGAGTGCACCCAAGATGCACCCAAGTGTGCACCCAACAGTGCACGCAAGAACGCACATAACAGTAAGCCCTACCCTGGGTTTGGAACCCTGGGTTTGGAACCCTGGGTTTGGAACCCCAGGGTTGCAGCCCTGGGTTGGAACCCCAGGGTTGGAGACCTGGATGTACCAGTTCTTAGTCTAGGTCACAAAACTAGGTCACAAAACTAGGTCACAAAACTAGGACACAGGTCACAAAACTAGGTCACAAGACTAGGCCCCAAGACTAGGTCACAAGACTAGGTCACAAGACTAGGTCACAAGACTAGGTCACAAGACTAGGTCACTAGTGTTGCTTTTTGGAGATGTTCTATTTCACTTTTTTTCATCCATGTCGAGTGTTTCTTAGGCCAACCTAACCATTTAACCAACACTTTATCTCGTTTCCTTTTAAGTATTTTTTCTATGAGGTAAGTCTGATTATCATCAACTACCACTTTCTGCAGCTCGTTTTCTTGGAAATGCCCGTTTAAGACTTCGTTTTTCAAGTCTTTTACTACATAGATTGGTTTGATATCTCTCATAATTCTATCAGCAATGATGAAATGTTCTCTTGTCCACGATTCGTCAAATGCTCTCATGAATGGGTGTCTCACTACACTTATCCTAACCGTATCGTGTATATTAAAACGAAAATCGGTTTGTATCTTATCAGGCTGCTCCGTTTCGTATAACTGCTTCCATATTTTGTATTCATCCGATACTGTAACGGAAGCAGGAGTCTGTTTAATACTGCTATGATAAGAGTGATTGTAGGAATTTGTTGCTTTCTGCAACTGATCAACCCATTTGTGTGTATTTTGAGCAAGCATATAGGTAAACAATAACTTTTTTAAAGTCTTGAAAAATCTCTCAACTATGTTGGCTTTTGTTTCTGTATTATTAGTAAAAAAATGATTTATTCTCAGTTTCTTGAATAAATTCTGTGTCGCACGGGATCTGAACTCGGGACCTCTATCAGAACGACAGTTGGTTATAGTCCCTAATTTTAACAACAAGCTTTTTAAAGCTGGAACAAATTCTTGCGATTTCAAACTTTTCAAAGCTACTGTATGAGCAACTTTACTGAAGCAATCAATCCCAGCTAAGATGTAGATATATCCGGAATTATCTTTATCGTACTGCGGTATATGAGCTGTATCCAAGTCTATTTGATAACCAATATATGGAGTTACAACTCGATTTCTAACAAAGTTAGTATTCACTTGTCTAAGTAATGTGTAATACTCTCGACTTTGTAGAAATTCTTTGATTTGTTTTCTGGTTAAGATATGTTTATTATCTTTTTTTATAGCTCTGTAGAATTTATCAACGCTACTATAGGCTCCAGGAAAGTTAAAATCTTGAAATTTTTCCAGAAGATAGTTTCTCACATCTTGTGCCAAATCCATCTCTCTTTTTTTTCAGTAATAGGAACACCGGGTGGTGGTTTTCTCTGTGAACTTTGTTTCCGAATTATCCCTGAGCCATTCTGAACTAGAGTTTGAGGTATATTGCTATCTCGCAGTGCTACTCTAAACTGATGTAAACCTTCTGGTTGTACATTTTTATAACGGTAAAGCATGCATTTTATCAAATCAATGATGTGACTGTTTGGTATAAGATTTTGATTAATTATCACCTCACCCTTTTTATTCCAAGTTATATTTTCGTCATTATCCTCAATATGTTGTAGTATAGCTCGAGCTTTATATTTGATATTCTGAGGGATTGATGACAGAATACTATCAGAACTTAGTTTAGGAGTTGCTGCAGCTGCTGCTGCAGGTACTGCTGCTGCAGGTACTGCGGGTACTGCGGGTACTGCAGTTGTTGTAGCAGCTGCAGTTGATACTGCGGGTACTGCAGTTGTTGTTGTAGCAGCTGCAGTTGCTACTGCGGGTACCGCAGGTGCTGCAGGTACCGCAGGTGCTGCAGCTGCTGCTGTTGCACTACTGTTGGTGAATGGAATTAAAACGTATTTCTTCATTTTAAGACTTTAATCAGGATCTTTTTAGCTGATAGCAAAATGTTGTGAATCTTGGATGAATTATTTCTAATGATAGAATAATTCTTCTTATCGGAATTCTTTTTATTGGTTATTTTTGAAATTAACTTTTTATGTTTGGAAAGCAATTTTTGGGTTTGAGGTGATAATACTGAGGAGTTGAGTGTAATATTATATATGATGATTACTGTGTTAGCTACTTGTTCTTCATTAGCCGTTTCTAATAGGGCTATGTAAATGTAAAAATAGGGCTATGTAAATGTAAAAATATGTGATTCACTCGCCGAGCATTTTACGTATACTCGTGCTAATTCGTAGATCACTCCTGGTTGCGCTTGACCACTCACGGACAAACGTGAAGAGAGGAAAATATTTTAAACATGTTTTAACTTTGGCGGATGTTCTACAAGTAAATGGTTTATATTAGTTATGTAACTTGCTCAGGGGTCAGTCGGTGAGCGTCAAACGTACGTTCTACATACATTCTATGTACGTACATGGCCACTGTCCATCCGTATTTACTCACCATTCACTCGCACGGGCCATCTACGAGCGATCTACAAGCCATCTACGAGCGATCTACGAGCGATCTACGAGATGTCTACGAGACGTCTACGAGACGTCTACGAGACGTCTACGAGACGTCTACGAGACGTCTACGAGACGTCGGTGAGCATTTTATGGACGTCTGGTGACCGATCTACGATTGCCCCACGTACGCTCATAGAAAGGAGTTATACATGATTAACAGAGCAATGAGCGAGCACATATAGCCAATTTTTGAAGTACATGGTCATAGGTAGGTCTTATTTGTGATAGTGTGAACGCCCATTTACTTGAGTATCCCATCTCAGATCAGTTACATCAATAACACAAAATCAGATTCAAGCGTGATTAAAATAGGAGTGCCCCAAGGGTCCATCCTTGGGCCACTCCTGTTTATACTCTACACAAATGATCTTCCAGGTTGTTTCCACTCCTGTGCGGTCAATATGTATGTGGATGATACCACGTTCTATTTCTCTCATAAAAAATGTAGACGAAGTTACAAATGCACAACAGAATGACTTCTCAAGGGTGTATGATAAGCTTTGTGCAAATAAGTTGAGCCTCCACGTGGGTAAAATGAACTCACTCTTAATTTGCAACTACCACAAGAGACGGTTTAACCACAACAGACCTCTCTATTTGTTTAATTAACAATCATATTAACCAAAATGAACACATATCCTATTTAGGAGTTTATATTGACGGATCAAATTTGACCAGCATATTTCAAATCTTGTCAAAAAATTCAACAAAGCAATTGGTATCCTAAAGTATTGTTCTACCTATATAAACTGCTCAACAATTTGGGACAATACATCTAACAAACATCAAGTAAGACTATTGGAGCATTTTGAAAGCACCACCAAGAAGCCACATTGAAGATATGCTCCATAAGTTTAAATGGATGAGCATAAAGCCGAAAGTTTTCTGTATGCGTATGGTCCTCATGTGGCGAACTATAAACTCTAATGCGCAAGAATATCTCACAATAGAATACATGCTAGCACCAGTAAAATTCACATTCCTCATGGCCATAAATGTTCTCTATAGCAAACAGGTGCCAAAGATGGGAATTCCCTACCGCAGGACATTCGCAGAAGTACATGCCGGCCAACTTTCAAAAAACATTGTGCTAAATATCTTTTTACACACTTTGGTAAATTTTAAACTTAACTAAATTTTTTTTTATCCATGAAGTATTAATTTTGTTATGTTAAACCTTTATCCATCTTCTTTATTTTCATTTTATGTTATGGGAGTGATGTTTTTTTCTCTCCGTCTTGTTTTTTAAACTGTTGATTTTATATCTGTTGTTTCCTGGGCAGGCTTCGGAAAATGGAAAACTTGATCTTCCACATTTCTGCAAGATTATTAATTGCTTAAACTTGACATAGGAGTGAGTGGCAGTGGTCTAAATAATTGCTGTACGTTTGTTTCCATGTGTAGAAGTTGCAAAAACTGTATTAGGAGAATGCTAATCAAATTAATTTTTAATTAAGTTAATTTGTAGTGTGGGTGTATCCAATAGGGGTCAGCACTGGTCACTGATATTTTCCCCTTAGGGGTAAACCTGGAAACCCCGCTTCCTTCTTCTTCTTTTGGATTGGGTCTGTAATTTGCCCACATTTGTAAAATTTTGTTTTTTGACTGCCCCATATCAAGTAATGATTCAAGTTTACAGTATGGCCCAAGCATAACTCTGATTTATGTTTTATTGTTTTGCTGGGTCACAGTCTTTAGCACATTTAAAGCCAACCCACAAGCGTAATTTAAGCCTTAATCCTTCAGAATTTTCCTTGTACTGGCTGGGCTATGGGGAAGATCTGTCACCTGCCCCATTACTTTGATATGATCATGTCACTGCAACCACATGTTGTTTGCAAGGAAATTTGCTCCAATGATTTGTGTGATATCAAATCCAACATTTCTAAACTTGTTTCACAGCTTTTCAAATGTATGTAATAAATTCATTACAACAAAATTCATAGAGTTGGAAACCAATCTCTTGGACTCTTGATGCTGAACTCCAGAGGACATCTTGTGAATCGAGGCCCAGATAGCATTCCAAATCGGCCCAGCATCCTTTCCATATAGGCCACTGTCGTTACAACATCGTATTAACATCGCCAACATTGGGCCGACGTTGAAACGATTTGGAATGCTATCTGGAGCCAATGAGAGTCCTGGATTCTCATGACATCATTTAGAGTTCAGATTCCAAGTCTATGAGATTGGTTTCCAACTCTATGAATTTGGCTGTAATATATTTGCATACTAGCTACCTCCAACATAAACAATTTGCAGGTAACACACTGGCAGAAATGAGAACATTTCTGACGTCAATAGAACTTGACACCAAACAATCGCTTCTTTCTGATACCAAGTTTGCAACAAAACTTGCTTCACTATTGGGAAATCCAGGTGACGTATTTTAATATTTGATATCTGAAAAATATAATAGATTAGTGATATACATTTAAATGTCAGTTTGCATCAAATACTTATAATAGAGATTATTTGTAAATGACTGTTTGCAACATATACCAATAATTTGAGAAAGTTGATGAGATAATATCATCTAGGACACTTAATTTACGAATATATAACAAAATGCTAGAAGGAAAAGTTAAGGAATTTACTGTTGAATAAATAAAGGTTTTGGTACTTTTACCTATTTATCAGCTCAATTAAAAGTGACTTGATAGATAAATATTGTATTATTTTTCTTTAGTGTGGCAATGAATTGAATCAAATTCCTTTTTCTTGTCAATAGTGAAATTGATAAAATTATGTATAGTTTTGACATGGAAAAATATTTGCCTTTCTAATCTAAAGAATGTAGGCCTATAATGTTATATAATTATATATATAGTCAGACTTTTATTTAGTTGCCATGTCAATGAAATGTATATGTTTGCGTTTTATTTCACAGAATTCCAGGAGGCTTTTGTTCGAATCCAAAGTTTGAAAGACTCCTCAGATGTGGCAAATCAACTGTCAATACCAGAAAACCTGCAACTGCGCATTTTGCAGATCGTTAAAGACCGGTTTGTACAGATTAATTGGTTAACTTTGATTACAAAACAACAATAGAACAACATTGTGTGTTAAAACAGCGAGAAATTTGAAAGCAAACTGACATGGTGGACCATGACTATATATATGCGCGTAGAAAAAAATTTGGAAAAAGTACAGTATAGCGGACCCAAATTTATGACCTTATCTAGCAAGCCTTTTTGTCATGCCTATGACGTATTATCCTTGAGTTTAATGAATGACGTCACAAAAAACGACCGCTCTTTTCATTTTCAAGACAAGACATTGTTAATTATTTTTCTTTTATCGGGGGCTGCCGCCCCCAAACTCGTGCTGTGCTACGCAAATAATATTCCTCTCCTGTGCTAGAACAAATTTTGGCTAAAAATAATGATATCTTTTAATATTGGGCAAATATGGGCATACATTTGGGTCCGCTACACTGCACTATACCCAAAAATTAACAGTTTGTGACAATTTGGGTTATGATATTGGAATTTCTGTAAATTACTTGGAATTGTTTGCAATGGCTCAGTCTAAACAAAGAATTTTTGATGCCTGAATTAAAGATGCATGTATAGAGAAACTAATAGCCTAAATTCCAAAAGTTGCTTATTCTGGCTTTATTAGATAGTTTTTTATGTTTTCATAAATTGGATCCATGTTATTCTATTGTTAAAAACAAAATTGCGAATGAATGAGTAATAGACACTATCTGATTATAAAGGGTGATTTTAATCTGCGGAAACGAATGTTTGGCTAGATATGACTGCTAGGCTATTGCAAGTAAGCAGATAGGCAAATAAGTCACAAAAATATAAAAGATGGGTTTATGATATTAATTATTATACGTAGTTTTCGTATTGTTCTGCGTGGGATATTACCAACGAAAATGTTATTTAACTGCCTCCTGAGTGCAAACTGAATTAGTTTTGCGTAATAAAGGCATAATAACAAATCAAACAATCAAACAAATTAGTAAATATGCCTAAGGGTGTAGGCCTATAAGTGAGTTATATCACTCATAGTCGGGAGTTAACTAACTTTTTTGTTGGTCATATCCTGATACTGATGGCCTATTCAGAATATGACTATTACTTCTTTACCTACCTAAAATATGTACCTATTAAATCATTATATATTTGCAATATCATCTCAGGTTCAAGTTGAACAAAACAGCCATAAAGTTTGTAATGAAATCCCTGCCACCCGTGCTGCGTGCCAAAGCCAGGCACCTCGCACCTGTTGTTTACGCACAGCCCGACCCGCTGGACTGCCCTTTCCCTGATTGTTCTAAGGCCCATTGTGATGAGACAAACAGGTGAGAAATCCTCAGTTCGAAATTAATTATAATTTAGGCAATATATGTATGAACATATTAGCCACTTAAAATGGTTCGTAACGTGGAGCTCTATAAATGTACCCAGAAAGCATTCCAAATCATTCCGACGTCGGCACGATGTCAGCGACGTCAAAACGAGGTAGAAACGACGTTGGCCTGATTTGGAATTCCAAATCATATCGACGTCGGCAACGATGTGAGCGACGTCAAAACGAGGTAGAATGAGGTAGAAACGACACTGGCCTGATTTGGAATTCCAAATCATATCGACATCGGCACGATGTCAGCGATGTCAAAACAAGGTAGAAACGACACTGGCCTGATTAGGAATGCTATCTGGGTAATACTGTGTCCTGATATCATGCACTATAAAACAAACACGAATCCCTAAACAACATAATTTCAAAGAGAAATTGGTAAATTTATACTACTAAATACATAAAGAAACAGACATGCAAACAAACAAAAAAACAGAGCAAGTATATATTTGATATATAGGCAATAGTAATTAATCTATAAGTTACATTTCTTCCAAATCTATGAAATCATATGATGTGATATTATTGTCTATATATATATAGATACCGAACAATAGATGGCACCTGTAACAACTTGAAGCGTCCACTTTGGGGAAGAGCCTTTCGTCCGCTTCAGAGGTTCATCGACTCTGACTATGGCGATGGTAGTGAAATTCAATTTGTTATTCAATACATAAAATTTACTGACTGCTTTAATGGTGTAATTAATTTTCCACGAGGAAATGCTTGCAAAGCTATATTTTGTAAAATTCATTAGCGACGGCATCGGGCTTACATTGAGCCAAAATCACCCACAACAACATTGATCAGTCGCAGCACGTTATTTAGCTGAAACAAACAGTTTAAAAAAAAGTACATTTTTTCTAATGGAAAGCAAAGCTCTATCAACCAACCTATTTAGCAATTGGCATTGACAAACCAATAGTAAACTAATGACGTACCAAATTGAACAGACATTGAGTCGGTTAGTACCGAATGTGCCGATGCTGGACCAACAATGTTCAAAATAGAGCTAGCTAACAGCACTGACACCGGGCCATCATGGGGCCGACAATAATAACAAATGCCAACACTGAGTAAATAAGGCATGTTATATTGGTAATCATGTGGCAATGTTTCTTCCATCCAGGTATTGAAAGTCCCAGAGATTCCATATTCGGCGTCCCTCTCCCTAATGCCCGGATGATCAGCCGAAGGATTTCCAAGGGCAAAAACAAACAGGATCCGGTGCACACCTTCCTCTTGACCGTCTTCGGTCAATTCCTTGACCATGACATCACCCTGACAGCTGTATCCATGCTTACAAGTGAAGATGAAAATGGTAATGTTCAACTAACGCGGTTGATACAAAATGTACACCTAAAAAAAAAGTTTATGTTAAAAAAGGTTCAGTATTTCAGGTTGAAAATGCACTAAGGCAACTGGTTTATATAATTAAACTTCATATTTTCAAAATTCTGAAATTGTAGAAAATTTTCAGAAGTAGCATTGTTGGCACTGAGATGCTTATCTGTCATTTTTAAGAAAATAGAGAGAGGTTTTCTGGGGGAAAAAAGCATGTTTAGGTTGATAATTATTAAACAGTCACGAAACAAAACATTTTACATGCTACTTTTATGCTCATACAGTCTTGGCCAAATGTTTTTCGGATGTTTGCTGTAGATGGTGCCTAAAGGGCTTTTCGGCCTTGCATCATAGGTTTTAATTCCCTAAGCCTAGCGTATTGCGATTGTGAAAATGTCTGAGAGTTATAGTCTTGCCCTTTTGTCTCTCTGGCTGCTGTCTGTTATAGACATGATAACTTCAGGTCTATTGATGCTAGGCTCATGGAACTACAGGTAATATACCTCAGAAGAAGACCTTGATTAACAGATTCAGTTAAAAATGGGTCACTCTGTCCTATTTTGAGGTCACATGGGTCAAACTCATCCAGAACTGTGGCGATTCACACTACTCATGCCAAGCAAACTAGTACCATGCAGTGTCTGAAAATTTTGTCATTGCTGTATGTGGCATTGAAAGAATGAATCATCAGGTCCACACAATGGTCCACATCAGGGAATGCATTTTTTTTTTAATGTATTAAAGGTCCGCAATTTTATGAAAAAGACTCACCAAATGCTAGCGGCTGGCTACGGACAGTAATAAAAAAAATTCAATCTGGAGGAAAGTAAATAGTTAGCCAATATAACAGCTGGGTGGTCTAGTGGTAAGACACTCTCGTGCTCCTCTGAAGATCTCGGGTTCAATCCCAGGCCCGGGCAACCTTTCATGAGCATCATCCCAGCTGGATGTCGTTTGGATGAGACGTTAAGTTGGTGGTCCCTTGTACTCAGTGTCTATGCTAATGTAAAAGATCCCACTCATGGGGTAAACGCGTAACATGTGTGGACACTTCTCTCTCTCACCTCATCAATCAACCCTCGATAGCAAGAACTTGCCTTAGAGGGCTGCACTTTCCATACAATCAAAAACAATCAAAATTCAACAGTCTTTAATTGCATCATATTTCAATTCTTAGGTAATGTGGAGTCAGTCAATGTCAAATGCGGCAAAAATGGATGCGAAACAGAAGGAGAAGAAAACCGCGATTGTTTTCCGATCCTGATTCACCAGACAGATCCAGAATTCCCCAAGAAGCCATGCCTTATGTTTGTGAGATCACAGGCTAGTCCTTCTGATAACTGCAAAGTTGGTAAGACTGTTGTAACGCTAAGAACAAGACTTGTCATATATGCTCCATACATGTCTGTGTCGTTGCATGCCTGTAGGGAGATGGTAATCAAAGTTCAAGTCAGATATTGTAAGGTGCCATTTCCAAAAGAAAATTGTTCAGTTATGAAGTAAAGACATTTTCTGTTGAGAACAGGCAAATACTTATGTTTTATTTTATTTTAGACCTGCTGTATTCAAATCTTGCTATTGCCAAGCTGAATTTTTATATTTGTCCTTCATCCCTTAATTTGCATATATCGATATGGTCACCCGCATGCTAATTTTTTCTGGAAAATTAACCTGTAAAATTATCAATTGAATATTTTACCATAGAAAAGATTGGCTCTATCTACATGATCTATGGGTGATGAATTAACATATTTGCTGTAGGACCTCGAGAGCAACTGAATCAAATCACATCATACATCGATGCCTCAAACATCTATGGAAGTACACCAGAGAGGAACAAGGATTTGAGAGACCTCAGCAAGCCAGGTTTATTTTGACTTGATATATGTTACTTTCATATTCACTTGATATATGTTACTTTCATATTCACTTGATATATGTTACTTTCATATTCACTTGATATATGTTACTTTCATATTCACTTGATATATGTTACTTTCATATTCATTTGATATATGTTACTTTCATATTCACTTGATATATGTTACTTTCATATTCACTTGATATATGTTACTTTCATATTCACTTGATATATGTTACTTTCATATTCACTTGATATATGTTACTTTCATATTCACTTGATATATGTTACTTTCATATTCATTTGATATATGTTACTTTCATATTCATTTGATATATGTTACTTTCATATTCACTTGATATATGTTACTTTCATATTCACTTGATATATGTTACTTTCATATTCACTTGATATATGTTACTTTCATATTCACTTGATATATGTTACTTTCATATTCACTTGATATATGTTACTTTCATATTCACTTGATATATTCACACGTCATTCTTATTGGTTTGTTTTCATGGCGCACTAAAACTATGCCACAACAAACATGAGCGACTTGATAAGGTCAATGTAAACTTTGCCTATGTCTAATAGGCAAATATAACTATGTCTAATAGGCAAAGATAACTATGTCTAATAGGTGTCTGATAGGCAAAGATAACATTGACCTTATCAAGTGCACTACAAAATTTGAAACAAAATCTTGCCCATATAATACGTGTACACAAACTAATTCCACCACTGTTTCTTAAATTTTAATGGTATTGCCAATAACACTTAAAAAACAAAAACAACATAAAAACTTATGAAATTCTTTGAAGTTATTTTATGAGTTATAAGTCAAGTGTACTCATACTTCAGATCGAGGGAGACTGCGAATTGAAATACATCCATTAGGATTCAATGGTTTCTTACCTTACGGCGAAGATGAAGGCTGCAGAGAATTAACAAATGTCATCAAATGTTTCATGTCAGGTTTGTAAAAATAAATACATAAAATTCATGTTCTATTTTTAGCAATTTTCACCAACAAAAGTATCAGCATCAGGTCATTAAACTCCAATGGATAATTCGTTTATATATACAATTTACATCCGATAAACAAACATAACACTAAAAAAAAATTCAACATAGTAACAATACCTAGGCATGTAATTATCTGGTAGTTCATTTCATTTTTATAAATTTTAGGGCCACACTTACTTGATCGGATCTCCTCAGGGCCATTTTTAAGGGCCGGTCGGTCAAAAATTCACAACATCGATAGAAACTTTGAATGCAACAAAATTGTTACTATATGTGATTGTATTTTTTGTAAGACATTTCTCATCCTAGAAATTAAGTCTGTATCACCTAAATAGTGCTATATTTCTCTGTTACGAAGCACATTATATGTCATTTCTTATATCATTTGTAAATATTTGTCATCTTGTTGTTATTGTTATAAAATTATTTGTCGGTTTAAAAGCTACTGTAGCTTATGTTCTTTGTTTTATTGTCGTCACCGACTGTAAATAAAGTTTTATCTTATCTTATCTTATCTTATCTTAACTTATGTGGCTCTCGTAGGTGACGCCAGGGTGAATGAACACATGGGACTGACAACTCTACACACCACCTTCCACAGATACCACAACCTGATTGAGGCAAGATTGCACCTCATCAACCCCCACTGGTCAGGGGAACGTCTCTTTCAAGTAAGGGATTCATATTATCCCTTATACAAATATGTGATATATATTATAGAATGAATATGGAGCCAGGGATGTAGTGTTGTGATGAAGCCTTTATTCTGAAGCTCTGGATTGACTGAATGACAAGCCCAGGTTGGGCTGTATATATATGTGAGGTTACATAACTGCACTGGTCAGCACTGGATCCAACTGGATCCATACAATGGAGCTGACACTACTGAGCTAAATATAGCCCAAGCTCAGTAATAATAGATGAGCAGCATCATTTGATGCTGACTGTATAGCCATGCAAATATGTAACTAAGATATATTTCAAGTAAAGGGAATATATCTTATACTAAAAGATAACATGACACTATTATTCAAATGGCTTTCAATTTAATTTTTATTTTTTTCAGGAAACACGAAAAATCATTGGTGCTTTATGGCAGCACCAGGTGTACAATGAATTCCTTCCATTGGTTCTGGGACCTGACGTGATGAAGAGATTTGGATTGAATCTTGACAGGTCTGATTACTGGGATGGTAAGTAATAAAGATTATAATTATTATAAGTATAGATAGAACTCCACCTTGTCATACCCCAGTTAGCATTCCAAGTCGGAAAAACATAATTCAACATTGGAAGACGTCATAGACTTGGAAACTAAACTCTCGAGGACATCATGTGAGTCCAGGACTCCCATTGGCTGAGGGACAACCTTAGCCAATGGGAGTTCTGCATTCACACGAAGTCATCTCTAAATTAGTTTTCAAAACTATGAAATTGGCTTTAAACCAAAATAATTTGGCTTCAGTAATGTCCCTCAAGTGGCAGAGGTTTCCATCCACATCTTCTATTTTTTGTCATCCCATATTCATTCCACATCGTTTTCCAAATGCTACAGGTTACGACCACAAAGTCAACGCTGAGATCGGTAATGTCTTTGCGACTGCTGCCTTCCGATTTGGCCATAGTTCTATTCCAAATGAGTTTAAGGTCATCAACAAGCAAGGTGTAGTGGAGGAAGCACCCCTCTTGAGTCAGGTAATTACAAGACTGAAAAAGCATGTTTCAAAATAGGATTCTGTCTGACCACATTGGAAACCTCTTGGCCTGGGTGTTAGTCAAATAGCTAACTGGTTGGACTTTTGATGGATAGTTTGACTGACTGTACATAGACATTTTGACTATCTACAATGACCAACATGTAAACTTGAGTCCATGGTGAGTCAAAGAGATTGTCAGTGCATATCCTAAATAACCAAATGATAAGTATATGTAAACTGATCTACAAACATATTGTATCTTTGATATTGGAATTTACATGACATATATTTGGTTGTGGTTGTCAGCTGATTCTGATCAGACATATATACAATTTTGGGAAACATATAAATCACCCTTAAACTTTCTACTTACAGGTCTTTAACAGGCCAAAAATCATGTACAAAAAATATGCCAGCGGTGCTTCTCCGGTAGACGCTATTTTGAGGGGAATGTACCAAGAACCCATGAACAGGATTGACAAGCATTTCACAAGACAGGTGAGAATATTGCAGTTAATTGTAGATGGTGGGTGAGACCAGGGGCGTCGATTCAGGGGGGGGGGGATGTGGGGGATATATACCCCCCACTTTTTGGCAAGGGGGATGATCAATGCAATCATCCCCCCTGAAATCCACAATTTTTCTGCACACTTTTCTTTGTAATATTTGTATTAAAAAGTTTTACACTTCATATCACATACTAGTACAATTAAGTGCATCTAAAAATAGTTTGGCATCAATGATCTAGCATTGTTTTTTCTCTTGACAAGTGTCCGCACAATAACTGCAGCCACTTTTATGCGAGTCAGAAAGTAACAGTTCGACAGACTAGTACACAGGCCTGCATCCCCCCCACCCGTCGATAGAAATCGACGCCCCTGGGTGAGACCAATATGTTTGCACAAGATAGGGCTGATCAGGACAGGCAGGCGCCAAGGCAATAAGGCGGATAATTAAGCAACCTTCCAACACGGGCTGGATTGGAACCCAGGACACAGTGATTGGCAGCCCAGCATGCTATCAGTGGGCCAACCCCCTGCTCTTGTTAAGAAAAGAAAATTATTTTTAACATTCTGCTGTCCGTTACTAGTTCAAAAACACCAAAGTAAACTAAACATCAGGCATGGAGTATTGGACATTCAAATTTTAATTTACTATGTAGGTCTACTTTGTTAATGCCCAGTGTGCATGCCTGTAGGTTTGGTGTAGTCATGGATTGATCCACAAAAATTCCCCAAATTTTCATCATTTAAACAACATTGAAAATGACATGACGCAGAAATTATATAAATTTTTACGTGGATATCAAGCACCTAGTTTAAAAAAATTTAATCATGGAGCTAAATCACCCTATGATTTAGCTCTATGTTTTAATTAACATACCGAGTTTATATCAGGCTGAGGTTCAAATACAATTTTGTATTAGTATATTCTGTACTTTGTAAATATTTTAGATACATTACGCCAGTATTTGAATTATTATATATGCAAGCACGAGAGTATACTGTAAAATCAAAAATATCCTACCTTAACTAGATTCAATAGTACTACAGTATTCAGTCATCGCATGAATTGTGGTCGTATAGCTGTTTAAAAAATGACAAAATTTATCGTAAAAGCATTATGCCCAATATTTATTCTTTTATTCCAGGTAACAGCGAAACTTTTCTCAGAAAACCCACCAAAAGGTCCAGGTACTGATCTGTTTGCTTTGAACATCCAGCGAGGCAGGGACCATGGTATTCCAGGTAAAGTATAGCACCGAAACACAATTTGTTCTTTTTAAAATGTGTTATTTAGACTGAAATTCAATAATGTTTTTCTTGATTATTTATATGGCTTTATTTTCATTTTACTTTGTTTATAACATAGCAATAAGATATTTTTACCAGATATAATGCATGTGTTACCCCAGTGGCATACACCGCGAAGGTGCAATTCATATTATATAATGCTACTATTCAACTAAAAGGGTACACGGCATGGCGAAAGTGGTGTGGTTTGTCCGTCCCAAAAAACCTGGACGACTTGCAAGACATTCCAAAAAAACAACGATGGCGTTTCGGGGTGCTTTACAAGTAAGTTGTTTTTTGTATGAAAACAAGATTATTTTAATTGGTTTTAAGGCTAACTCTGGTTGGATTTGGCAATTATGTTTGGAAATTAATATATGTATAAAATATTATATAATATTATGTGACCGCCCAAGATTATTACGAATAAAAAAATTGTTTAGTTATGTCGATTTCAATTAATATATTTGCTATGGTCAGCAAGGTGAGGCAGCTAACCTTTGGTCAAAGTAATATATTTGTTGGTGATATCCCAACACCGAAGGCAGAGGGATATAAGCATCACAAAAATATTAGTTAAACTCTGACTAAATTTGATACAACTAACTTTTACTCCACTAGACATATTTAGTAATTATTTTATTGCTTTTTTTTCTGCCTTTATGATGCAAGACAAGTTCATTTTGCACTCAGGAGGGGTTAACTAACGTTTTCGTTGGTTATATCACTTTTAAAACAATAGGAAAGCAGTCTTAGTGGAGTATAAATCAGTTATTTAACTTATTTATAATTGTTATTTTGTATAGTGGACCCTTGTTTATCCAAACAGCTGGGTTCCCACTTCATTTGTTCAGATTTACCCGGGATTCGGCTTACCGGATTTGATGGTTTTTCCGTAGCAGATGTTTCCATAACTAATGCAAAATTTCAGATTGAAGAGGGTGAATCCACAATTTGATTTTAATCTTGCTACAAATCTCAGGTAATAGATCAAGTTTTATGTATTAAGCCATCGCAATGACATCCATGACTTACCTTTAATCTACTGCAGAGACGTTGATGACATTGACCTGTTTCCTGCTGGCATCCTGGAGCGACGTGTTCTTGGGGGAGTTGTTGGTCCAACGTTGGCTTGCATCATCGCTAAACAGTTCAGAAACCTCAGGGTGGGAGACCGATTTTGGCATGAGAGGAGTGACAAGGTCACTGGATTTACACCAGGTAGACTATCAATAAAAAAGAAAAGATAATATCAAAGATGAACAATAGGGAAGCAGTCTAAGTGGACAGTGACAGTACTTCTGTTCAATACTGGGTCTGAAGCTCAGTCAGCTTATATGACCAACTGCCAGAGGCAGATGTAGTGATGAGATGATAAGACTTTGAGTCCGTACTATGTTACACATTTACTCTATGGGTGGAGTCTGTCATTTACCTAACCATAGACACCAACTTGTCACCAGTACAAAGCACATCAGATTTAATGTTTCATGCGATCAACATTTAGCTAGGATGTCTTGTCTTGGGAGGATTAACCCTGGGAACTTCAGCAGAGTTGCCAATGTTGAATTAGCAGGTGCCTTAATATAACCATTAGTTCACCAATCAGAAGAAATATTTATAGTGAAAAGAGATCTTTCAGCAACTTTGCATCACGATTGTTAGAATATTTTATCGGGTTTCCCCATCACTATTTTTGCCCACTGCTCAACTTTTATTAGTGTTTTATTAGAAAACCTCTGCACTGCTTGCTTAGGGACGTGCTCTAACATGGCTGAAGTGCCTGCGGTAATCCCGTTAATGGCAGGCAAAATAAAATCTATTGGCGAAATCAACTTTGTAAAGTATATACGGCGACACAATAAGCTTGATCACGACCAAATTAAATAAATGTTGATACTTTATAATGAAACCTTTTCCGTCTGCTTTTTGATGAAAAAAGACATGGCCGCTAGGCGGCAGGTCGGTGCATCTTGACGCATGCGTAATGTTTACCATTTATCAAGTTACTGTTTGCTACCATCCATTGTTACATTTTTTTTGCCAATGTTATGGTGACAAGCCAGAATCATAATAAGAAATATAGCAAATGGGAAATGATACATTGTCATAATCAGTTATAATGTAGTGGGACATCAATTCAATATAGGAAACATGAAGTCAACAAATAGCCGATGTGACATTTTATCTGGATAACATCAGAACAGAATATGTTGTTTCTCCGTTTATGTGCCAGGCACTTCCTTCATCATGTATTGCCAATGGTTTGTGTATATCCTTGCAGGCCAGTTGAGTGAGATCAGGAAGACCCTCGTCTCTCGAGTAATCTGCGACACAGGAGATGATGTCGATTACATCCAGAGATATGCTTTGCTGCAGCCCCTATCTGAGGCCTTCAAAAATGTGAAGTGAGTACAGGCTACCCAGTAAATTATAGAACACTAAAGCAAAACCCCACATTTGTGACCGGTTTGAGGAACTGCAATAAAGTCAGTTTCAACTGTAACTGAATGATATGCATGATATGTGCACTGATACGGCAATTGCAGCTGAAGAGAAATTTGTATTGTATTTGGATTAAGTCTCTCCAGGTGCTCAGACATTTAGTCTATTCTGTCATCCTAATCATAATATTTTCCTTTTGTGACAGGAACAAGACCTATCGAAAGATCTACAGCCTTGCCAGTCTCTACCGAGGATGGAAGAATGAACCCGAGTACTGCACCCAACTTCCCGACATTGATCTTTGGCAATGGAAGGAATACTAAGCGCTACTGCACGATTCAACAATAATAATGCACTGAAACTCTTTTCGACTAAGATCTTGCAAAGCTGGTCCCTATTTGACATTGTCTAAAATGACCCAACCCACAGCCGTTATAAATTTTACTTAAAAGTTGGTGGGCTTAATCTAGCATGTTTTTCAGCCTAAGATATTGCCATAGTGACAGGTGTTTTTGACCTAGCAGATTGTAATTATGAATAAAGAAATACACGCATGTAACCAGCGAGGTGGCCTAATGGTTAAGACATCTGCCAATTCCAAATTGGCCACTTCTGCTGAAGGTCTTAGGTCCAATCCACCTGACCATTTTTCATGAGCTACGTCCCAGCTGGATGTCTGGTTATATACGCTGACTTAGCTTCAGACCCAGTCGCATTGAAAAATTGAAACATATGACCTAGCATATGGTTCACAAACTTGTTAGACAAAGATGACTAACTTGTCAGTCAAAAACGGCTGTGAGCTTGTAACTTTAGAAAGAGTCAAAATATTTAAAAAATGTGTAAAAAATAAGTTAGTGCTTCTTTAATTTAGTTATCTCAAAGATTTCAGTGCAACTTGATTTGGACCTTTCGAATCAAGAATCAAATTTAGAGTGATTTAAAGAGCTTATCAGTTGCAAATTAGTGTTGTAAATACATGATATTATTATGACATATCTATTAATGGAGTGAATACTATTTTCAAAAAATGTAGTACGGTTTGGTGACCCATCCCTGGTCCAAATGGTCAATATATCATTTTGGAACTGTAAACTTCTTAAGCAATAAAATTTCTTCAAAATTTCAAGATGCGTTGCTTGTGATCTATTTTGTTTTTTCGTAGTGATCAGAATTTCAGCTACAGGCTGTTTACACCTTAAACAGTTACTCTTAATTAACTGGACATGGAAAAATAATAACATGTTAAAATAAGACTCACCATCTCATCATGACGTGAGGCACTGCCATTGGATGATTTGACTGTCAGACTATTAGACTACATGAAAAGCCATCCAACATAGGTTGACCGGAAATTGAACCCGGGACCCAGTGGTTGGAAGCCCAGCGTGCTACCACTGAGCTAGGCCCCCACCCGGCCAGTTGAGTGACACACCTACTCTCTGACCTATAAAATGAATGAAACTGGCCACACACACTCTCTGTTCTCACTCTTTCTTAATGAAACTGTGTAATTACACAAATTTGATTTGTCAATTGCTCTTTATGTTTCTGATAGCTGATTGCATTTGAAACTGTACACTGTAATTAATTTCAAGTAATTACAAATAGGCCAATGTTGAAATGAAAATTTTTCTCACACTGTTTTAAACAGCAGATATGCCATTAAAAAATGCTACACTTACTGAACCTGTCAATTATGTTTGTTAATGTGAAAAAATGAAACATAATTAGATCATTTTTAATTTGGATCTAAATTATTCTATTAGATTTGCAAAACATGTCACATTTTTGGCTGCAAATTACAGAATACTTAAAGTATTTAGGTATATTAAAAGAACTATAAAAATATTTTATGCAACTTAATAGCAGGAAATTTTGAAATATATATATAAATATATATATATCTTTCATAATATGACTAACAAGCAAAGGTCTCTTTTTATAATTACTAATACTATAGATGGTGCAAGTGGTCGATTTGCAGACAGTTGTGGGTAGCTAGGCAAGAGTAGCGAGGATCTATGGAAAAGTACATTTTATAGCACATTCAGCAATTAAGAAAAAGACATAAATTTATATGAACTTTACTAATTGATTGTAATATTTTGACATGATACCTTGTCAGTATCTGTTACCTGCAACTAATACCCTTTAGTCTGTACAAAATAGTTCAATTCATTTTTATTTTTTTTGCATGTCTAGACTACGTTAACCAATTCTGATACATTAATAAGAGCTTTCCTTGTTATTATTACTAATACTAAATAAATGAATCTTAATCTGAATCTCGTTAGTTCCTACATTATGGCTTCCTGGGTGGTGGCCACCCCCAGGTCTCCGACAATCCATCTGCACAATGGCATATCCTCTCTCCGGGGCCGGAGACGAAGGTATCACCTTACCCTCACCATTTCCACCGACGTACTCTTCATGCAGGGATGGACAGGCTCATCCAGTTCCTGGTAAGTACAAGCCTGCACACACAGCCCTCACCTCCGCATCACTTGCGGCTATTTCCAATATAGGCTCTGCTAGACCAGAAGCACTCATGGCAGCCAACCCCATGTCTGTTTGCTCCTCCGTAAACAGAGTGTCTCCATCCTGCTCCATCTGGGAGACCACGACACTCGTGTCTCTTTCATTTAGATCATCTCCTGGCCCAGTATCCATGGACATTGTCGCTTTTCTCCCTCGAGCACGTGCCTTCTGTCCGAAAAATCGCTAAACACATCCTGCTCGCTCAAGGTCCCAGGAAGGAGTGCAGCAAGGAGGCATCCTAATGCCCTACCATGCTCAGGTCCACATGATCTCGTGACCTTATCTCCCCTTCCCCCTTTAATGAACGATTTGGGGAGGTCCCTGACCTTATATAGCACAAAGGGGTGCTTGTATTGGCCAAGGAACCGAGATGACCGAAGTGGAGGTCAAATCAGTTGACCTGATCTGATAACCGACTTTTAATTCAAAAGGGCAATCAAGTGCAAAAAAGTAATTTTGGACAAGAAACGCTTCGCAAGAAAAACGCTGACCATGATACAAAATACAAAATTGCCGACCCAAAAATTGCCTGTTCTGTGACTAAAATGTCACTTTTAACAGATAAATGAAAACTGTGCCATTTTTGCAAAAAGCACAATACATCAAAACCCCGCTGTTGCGAAGTGGATTTTGTACAATTCACCTCACTTACAATCACTCCAATGATTATTCCTACATGATTCCCTATGCTTTTGTTTATTGAGTAGATAACTCGTCCCAAAGGCATAATTTATGCCGCTGTAGGGATGAGGGTGATTACAGAACAACATTTACGGAAGAAATCCAGAAGAAATATAGTAAATGCAGAAAGTCAGCGTAATTTTGAAAAATTGTAGATGTTAACATGAACAAAAATTGTAGATGTTAACATGAAACCTGTGACACTATGTGTGTAGATTTTTCTTTAATATTCTTAGTCATGTAATTGAAGATATGTGGGTATTTGTTTGATATGCAATGTTTGGCAAATTCATGTCTCACATTGGGTAGTTTAAGTTTATTTGTTAGCCTAGTTAAATATCCATGGGGGTTTTGTTGAAAAATTTTTTTTATGACTTTCTGGCTTTTATATACCTGTTTACTTTGAGAAATTTGATCAACTTTTGACGAAGTTATGTGCTCCGATCGTCGTGGCTAGCGGTGACAGGTGAATTCGGCGCATATCAATTTCGATGCCGCCGAATTCACTAGAATCGACTGGTGGTGTTTAGTGAATTCGGCGCTCGCTTTGGGTGAATTCAGTGCGTAAATTTGGTGAATTCGGCAGGTACTTTCATGTGGAATAGCTTAGCATCTATATGTGGCAGGCAAACGTTACATACCTTGTTTTGTTCGCAAATGCAAGCTCTACCAGTTTATGATTTTACTGTATTATTATTTTTTTACTGTATTATTCAAATGAAGCCCAGTTGATGATGTACATATTTTGTTATTTTCTATTTAAATTAATTATTTTACTGTAATGTGCATATTGTTATTTTCTATTAAAAACAATTTATTAAAATGTATATAAATACAAAAAGATTCAAAATCCAAATTCCACAATAGAAAGGTATTCTATGGTGACATTCGACTGGGAGTTTAATATATTTTATGTATAGGCCCCTGTGCATTGCATTCAGCGACATTGTGGCCTTCGGCATCATGCTTTGGCATTAACATATTAAGGTCAACTGTCAAATGGTACCTATTGCAAATTTTGCATTTTCGCGAGCAAATGGATACCATTTCTCTTCAGAAATGCCTTCTATGACGTTCTGCCTTTTATTTACTGTATAACTACGTGCCAATTTGCACATTTCTATGTGCTCTAGTTGAGTCATCAATTTGTAAACATGTCTGAAATTGCTCTATGAAAAGGTAAATGGTGGGGAACCAGTGTCCATCGTCATTGCGACATTCTGTGTGATCTGACGTCTGAACCTGCTCTATAAGGAACAGGTGTCACTGTGACAGATATATGCTAATTATTACTGGATCATCAACAAGGTATGTAATGAACTAATTATGAACACTAACAGCTTAACATTTATTACAAAAAAAAATTATTATAACTAATGAAGTTATGTAACAAACTATTATGATCATTGAGGTTATGTAATGAGTTTATTATCACTAATGAGGTTATGTAACAAATTTCACAGTGGGGCATGAAAAGTGTGTCCGGTGGGGCGTGAAAGGGTAGGGTAGCCATCCTCCTACACAAAGTAGTCTACATATTGACCCTATGCTGCAACGCTGTATGTATTTGCACACAACGCAGTATGTACCCTTTAATAGAACAGATGTGCTACATTTGGCTACAGTTGGCTAATATAAATAGGATCAAGGGGGAAGGCCGAGATAGGGAGCACAGCAAGCAGATAGGCAAGAGGAGTGGTCAGCAATGTATGTATGATGATGTGATAGGAAGAAAGACTCAAACTGGTTCTGGTGTTCCCTTATTCCATGACACATCAAGGAACACAGCCTGACTTCCGGCAGTCAACAGGTACACCCGGACCTCATCACAGAAGCGAGTAGCAATCTCTTTTGCTATACCATGTGAACAGATAACGTGGAAAACCCAGCTATGATACACAACAGTTATGTAATTGAAAAATAAAAGGAAGCAACATTTAACACTATGAAGACCACTTTATCATTAAACCACATCACAACTAGAAGAACACCACCTCACATTAAAAAAAAATATTACACACCTCACAATTGAGACCACTTAATTACCAAAACCACATCACTACTATATAAACACCTCGATGTAAGACCACCTCACAATTTTAAACCACCTCACTTTTTAGACCGCTTAACTAATGAGACATCTCACTATTAAGACCACTTCATAATTAAAATCACATCACTATCAATAATACCTTAATATAAGACCACCTCACAATTAACTATTTAGATCACCTCACTATTTAGACCACTTCTCTAGTAAGACTTTTCACTATTAAGACCACTTGATTATCAAAATATAAGATACATGGACGATATTGAGATTACCTCATGATTCTGAGCACCTCATTTGTAAAACCACTTCATTATTAAGACCACCTAACTGTTAAAACCCCATCACTATTAAGACCTCCTCATCAAGCCTGTCTTACTATTACAACCATCTCATTATTTTGCCACTAAATTGGATAAACTTGATCATTGTATTTAAATCACTATTTATACAATCATTAAGACCACTCAAATTTACATCAAACGGGCAGATTTACTGCAGTGCTAATTTCCATAAACAGCAAGAATTTCATACTTATAGTAAGATTTTTTATCAATGATTTTGGAGAAAAAAAATCTACATACCTAACCAACCAAACATATAATTGTGAACTATAAGATCTAAGACGGATTTCAAGTCTTTTGTTTAATTGTTTTAAGTGTCAACTCTCATGGTAGTTATTGCCCTTTGGAGGCTGATTCAGGCTTATCACACTCGAGCGCTAATTGGTCCATTCATTCTGAGCTTCACAGTCAAAGAACCAACAGTCAATAATTAATAGTCACTTTACATATTCACTCAAGTCACTCAGCAACAGTTACCTATCTTTGGATGGCTAAGAATGCACCTTTTTGTATATTTTCCATGTTATTAACATAAGTATTATATATATAGAAATGGGATTAATTATTATCAGTTAACAATATTAAATTGATATTTATCAGAAGTATAATGTGTGTTATTTGTAGTATCATTATGTCAATTCTTGTGCCTGTAATGACATGATTATGAGATGGTTATTATAAATAAGAGTTTAAATGTATCTCTGATGTGCATTATTACATGAGTTCTTATCAAATTATTCTGCAGGATATTATCAATTTGTCATATTTCAATTTACAGGTATAAGTGCAAACTGTCAGACATTGAGCCTCCATTGAAAACAGATAATGACAAATCCTTTATTGGTTATAGTTGACAAAATATTGCTTTCAGTATTTTGCAAAATATAAGAGGATGAGTTAAAATTTTCCAGCAATATGCCATTTTCTGAATAGATTAATTCAAAGTATTTGGCTAGGATTGGGGAAATTTCCTAGTAGTTACCACATTCTCATTTTTTAATTGGTAGGTTTCCATGGAAGTTTTGCTTACTAGGTATTTCCCAGAAACCTTTGCTCAACAGGTTTCGCAAAGAGGAAGAAACTATTTCTCATAATGCTGAGGTCATAAAATAGGTCTAGCAGTTGTGCAATTGATGTCAAGGGTCTGGCTAGTGTTCTCAAACAGCATTTGCTGAATAACAAGCAAAAATTGCAATTTGCTAGTGGATACCAGTATTCAATATCTGGTCACCAAGATGTATTTAACATGCATGGCAATGGGTCTTCTTTACTGTTGTTAAAAAGGTCATACCACCATTTGTTCTTGACGGAATTATTTTATTAAACTTAAAAGTGGCATCATAAAGTAAGTAAACACAGGGGTGCCACAGAGCAAATGGGTCATAAGGAGATGGGAGGATCATGTAAATTATGGCGTTATACTACCATAACTTAGCAAAAAAAAAACAAACACTGACTCATTTTTCTTCCTACTTCAGTTTGTGGTTTGAATGGAATGACATAAAATAACAACTGTTTTACACTTCCTCATATAGTCACCATGGTAACACCTTATTACTGCTTTACCAACCAATGAATACCAGTCAGTTGAGAACATTATGTAAGAGTAAAGCTACAGTAGGCCCAATTTTTTTTCATATTATATAGTATACGCTACTATGTCACAGTAGTGGCTTGCTTGACAAGTCATAGGCACTGCACAATCTTGTACTTTTCGGAATCCTCAGGAGTAGCTCTATCAAGCTAGGGGGAGGGGATGCCATTTTTTCCCATGGCAACAGAGCTTGAAATATGTTGCCATAGCAACAAACCCAGGTTTTCAGGAAAGTTTAGTTTTCTTAAAATTTCTTTACAACTAGCACTGACAGACTCCATCCAAGTTACATAATCAAATCTTTTGACTACATGCTTTATGTTTGTTATGTGACCTTTAAGGTCATTGTCATAGTGAGAATTGGGGTTAAATGTACAAATTTGGCCCTTTTTAACAATTTTTTTTTTTGATTCATTATGTGTATCACTTAATACCTGTTTCCATGCAACCAGTTATTCATCAGTAACTTGACATAGTCTAAATTTGTTCTGGATATTGAGGTTGTATTGGTATTCATGGCAAACAGGTTCAAATGATCCTAAACAAATTGATGTCCTTCACAACATAGACAAATGGGAAATCCAAAAAGCCAAATATGCAATTCCACTATTCCTACAGCTTTCTGTGATTTGTAATTTTTAATATGACCTACTTGCAGAAATATCTTATTCGGGTGACCTTCAAGGTCAAAGGTCAATATCATGATAAAAGTGAGGCTAAAGGCAAAAATCTGGTCAATTTTTGCAGTAAAAGAAGACATTAAATCCTACCTAATGCTACATTGATTGGCAGTTTTCAAATTGACCTTGGTTCATGAGAAATGTAATGTAGTCCTAGCTTGTTTTACAAATATAGTATGAATTGGTAACCATGGCACCCAGGCTAGAATTGTCACAAACAAAATCAAGATGAATGACAATGTTCTCAAATTGGTGAGATTTTGGCTGATAAGTAGTTTTTACAGGGCCAGCATGGTCTTAAACTTTTTAATATATTTGTTTTTTTATATCGGGAATATTTCAATCATGTGAACATCAAAGTCAAAGGTCAAGGTCCAGGTGCCAACTAAGGTCATTTTGTGCCCCACAGGAGTGAACATAATCTAATGCTGTCTGATACTGTGTGCTAATTTCTGCAAGTGATCTATATATAAAGATCCCAACATGACCAATACTTGCTCCACATATATAATTTGAATTGATATCAATGGCAACCAGACTGGATTCATCATAAACAAAACTAAAGAAAATGACGATGTTCTCTCTTTTGCAAGATTTAGCAGCCTGTTATGCAATTTCACAAGGCCAATATAGCTGTAAGCTTTCATATTTCTGTATTTGGTGTATACATGGGATTGTTTTAGTCATGTGACTGTGGGGTCGAAGGTCTAGGTCATGGTAAAAACAGGTCAATGATTTAAATCAGACCATTTTCAATATGGAAGTGAATATAATCTCATTTTATTCTGGACTTGTAATGTAAGTAGAGATGTTAACATGAGCAATGCTCTTGTAATATACCATGGGTATATAATGTCAAGTGGTATCCATGGCAACTAGGCTGGTTTCATCATAAAGAAAACTAAGAAAATTACCTGCTTGTTGATAGCTATGCGCATAAGCTGGCTTTCCAAATTTATGAGGAAATACATCAAAATTCAGATCCTATTTTGTGAAAAGAAGTTTTTAATACTTTCGTAGAAAAGTTTAAACTTTTTCTGCACAGTTCAAATTTTCCTCACCTGGGAGCTTTCAGCCTCAACCAAAGGCATTAATCATGCAACTGAATGTAGGTCTGGAAAATGTTGATTTCCTTAATGCTTGTACTACAGGATTATTTTGTTGAATAATTGGTTTCGAAACACACACAAGTGATATTTTGCTGCCTGATATGCATTTCTACAGGACCGGCATAGGTCTAAGCTTTCACATTTCTGTATTAGGCATATACACATGTGCAAGGGAATATTTCAGTCATGTGATTAGGGGTTCAAGGGTCTAGGTAATGGTAAAAATTAAGGTCAGTGACCATAATCAGTCAATTTTGCGCAATGAAACTGAACATTATTTCATTATGTTCTATTTAGTAGGTTAATTCAGCATGAGGCGCAGTAAATACATAATAATAATAATTCTAACATGACTTAATATGTTTGTTTTCCAAAAAAGGAAGTATATATGTATTACTGGAATATATTATAAACTTCCTTTTTTGGAAACAAACATAAGTCATGTTAGAATTAAGCCATGAACAAAAAGTTGGCTTAGAGGTTATATATTTACTGCTGTTGGGATCATTGATCTGAGTTTTCATCATTAATTTTGTCTTAAAGATTACATGACTGAGTTATTCACATGTTATAAAATGCAAAAAAAAATCCTGGAGGCTACGCTGGCCTTGTTATATTACCTTAACAGCCATTCAAAATCCTGCCAATTTGCGAACTTGTTCATTTTCCTCAGTTTTGTTTGTGGTGAATCCTGGTTGCCATGGATACCAGTTAAAATTATAAATCACGTGCTATTTCCATCAAACATTCAGGGAAAATTGGTCATGTTGACATCTCTACATAAATTAACAGTGCAACGTAAAATTAGATTATATTATATTTTTGGGATTTCCCATTTGTCTATGTTGTGAAGGACATCAATTTGTTTAGGATCATTTGAACCTGGTTGCTATGGATACCAAGACAGCCTAAATATCCAGAACAAATTTAGACTATGTCAAGTTACTGATGAATAACTGATTGCATGGAAACAGGTATTATGTGATACGCATAATGAATCTAAAAATCTTTTTATGTTAAAAAGGGCCAAATTTGTACATTTAACCCAATTCTCACTATGACAATGACCTTTGACCTTAAAGGTCCCATAACCAACATAAAGCATGTAGTTAAAAGATTTGATTAGGTAACTTGGATAGAGTCTGTCAGTGCCAGTGGTAAAGAACAATAAAGAAATATAACATTTCCTGAAAACCTGGGTTCGTTGCTATGGTAACAGTTTTCAAGCTTGGTTGCCATGGTAAAAAATGGCATCCCCCCCCCCCCCTAGCTTGATAGAGCTACTTCTAAGGATTCCGAAAAGTACAAGATTGTGCTATATCTATGATTTGTCAAGCAAATGACATCGTAGCGTATCTGATTCATAGTGCTAGCTGTGAAGTAATATACCCTGGAAATGACAGAAAAATTGCCTGATTTCCATATTTGGCATAATTCTATTGGTGAATTTGACCTCTGACAAGTAGGTTGTTACCCTATGTAAATCAAATAACATGGTGCTGTTCAAATTGTTACTTGAAACTAAATCTTTTCCATTAGCTGATTTTTCTGGTCAATAGAAACCCAGTGCAGTAAGAGTTGGCAATGAGACAGCCGTAACCACATATTTGGTTGTCATGAATACCAGAAGCATGGTTTCACAAGGAAGTGCTCCTCATAAGCTGTCATATGAAATGCCATTTGTGGGGTTTTCTGTCACATGTTGCTAGCTGTGAAGTAATATACCCTTGAAATTACAGAAAAAATGCCTGATTTCCATATTTAGCATAATTGTATTGGTGACCTTGACCTGTGACCTCAATGGTCTTTACCATATTTGTAATCCTATACCCTTTGGAATTTCGTTATTTCTCATTTTCTGTGTAATGTTAAAAAATGATAATTTCTTTCCATGCTCCATTACAGGACTTTTTTTTGCGGCTGGGTCCATTAAAAAAATGACGGTATTGACCCCCTTCATCATACAGTGAACAATTTTTCAACACATAATCCTAAGCATGTGGTCTACGTCGCTAAAAAATGATGGCACAATAATTTCACTGTAATTCAGGTTTAGGTGCCATGGTAACCAATTTACAAACCTATTTTTTCGACTGCATCTTCTGGTTCTAAATTTGCAGAATGTGCCAATTACAATGGGGTATAGAATGTCCATCCACCTTTCAGGTTGAGTTAAATGTCAATTTAGCTCCTCGGATCCCAGACAATCTTACAAATTGTTGAAAACCATGACTACTAGCAGTTTTGATTCAGGTAAACTTTAGAAATTACAGAGAAAATTGCCATGCCCAAGGTATATGATTTGCCTTTTTTTTCTAAATCGAACATTCAACCAATTTCTGCTTGCTCTTCATTGCCTACATGCCTCCCATGGGAACACAGGGGTTGCCATTTATACCAGGTTGAAATATTTCAGGTTCTTGTATCTCCAGAACACGTTATAGGGTTTATTGTCAACTTATGTTTAAATATAATAAATTGGCTTCAAAATAACACTTTTCAATATCAATTATTAAAGAACTAGCACATTTAATTGAAATTTAGAATTTATGTTGCCATGGCAACCATCTGTTAAACGCTCACCTGAAACTTCCTGTAATGTGCCCCAAGGGTTCTGCTCTCAAATCTAAGTATTTTTCACTTAACTATAAAAAACTTGTACAAAATGCCTGGATGGAGAACTGACTGAAGCTAGGCATAATATGTATACTAAGCATTTTCCGGGCAAAAAATTGGAAAAATATTTCAAATAAGATCACAAAGAACTGTAGTATGAAAGTCACATGCTATATATACCAAGCATTTTCCTGCAAAGAACTTAGACAGCAAATTTCATCACAGAAATTAAACAGTTTCACCTTTATGGAGAGGCAAAATCACCAAAACTCTTGTATGAAATTCACATGCCATGTATACCAAGCATTTTCCTGCAAAGATGAACAAAATGTCCGATTAGTCATACATATGAAAACTAATAATTATTGCATTCCAGCAGCAGCTCGACAGACATAACAATTTTGAATTAACAAATTGATGTTTACTCTGAGGATTTCTTAATTCATTAGAATATCTAGTATCATAGTTATGTATATCTGACTGTCTGGTAAACATGCCTGTCAAAAAGTAAATGGGTAAATTATGATTTTCCATTTTATATAAAAATTTCCACTCTTTTGATTTCAGTAT